>JABMBV010038847.1:0-24472 GCA_018906735.1 Mesochorus sp. PSUC_FEM 10030011
ATAATTTAATAAATTTATTTTAGATTAAAATGAACTTAGATTAAATTAATTTCATTTAAACTGACAGATTAATGGAAAATGTTGATGCAAAAGGATTTTCTGCCTACGTCACTGAAGATTTAGCGAGACGAATGGAAACTTTGAGGAACGAAGATGTTGTCAAGGAAGCCGATAAAATACATCAACGCTCTTGAATAGTCTGAATAAATTCTATTAATCCCCGCAATTAAATCCAATACGTAATAAAGAATTTTTATGATGAACCTGATATTTATACTTGTTAATTAATTTTGCGTACAAATTTTTTTAACAATAAGATTTTTTTCTTTTTTGAAGATATTAAATGTTTAATAAATTCAACGAACCCGAGCGTAACCGTAGTGAGCATCAAAACGCAATTTTTACGTCTTTTTCATCTTGTAAGAATTAGGGACTCCAAAAAAAGGTGGAGCTTAAAAAACAATGATTTTGATTGGATGCCATTCCGGGTGGGTCTAAGCCTATCACGCTACTGCTACGTCTTTGAGTCGGTTCTCATTGGCTGACTTAAAAATGGGCGTGGTCTAAAATAATTATGGCCGCTCTACCGGAGTTGTGATTGGGCGAAGTTACCAGCTATATTTGTCATCAACTGATCAACTGTCTCGCTCGTGTTCCAGTTCGACAATAAACGTTTTAACCGTTACAAAAATTCAAAACATAAATAGTTTGACTCGATCTAATGAATTAGGGCAAAATTAAAGTAAAACGATTCTCGAACGTGGTAAAAAATGTTCGAGTTGTGGCATTTCAAAAGAATCGTAATCGTTGCAGAAAAATTATCGTTTTATCGTTTTATGATCACGTGATGCATCTGACTCGAATTCGACACCATAGATGTCACGTCGATCGCGGTGCATCGAAAAACAAATCTTGTGGACATTGCAGTGGAAAGCGGGCATGTGCCAGCTGTACAAAAAAAAATGGCTGATCTAAACAAGGAACTGAACGAGTATCTTTTGAGTAACAAAAATGACAAACAGTACAAATTGTCGATGCCCTCGGTGACCATACCCAAATCATCGTTTGGCAAATGGTTCGGTAGACGTGGAACCGAAGAGACCGATGAGTCGAGCTGGTATCAGGAGACCAAAAAGGAATGTTGTCCCAGTATGGTCAGTGCTTAACCTCGAAACGTCAAATATACAAATAAAAACTGTTGAGAAAATTGATTTAACGAGTCATAATTAGATTACGATAACAATTAAATTTGCGTTGTCATTATTACGATCAATATTTATAACAATTTAATTCTGTGGAAAAAAAATCTTTGTATTACTTTACGATTTAAAAAGAAAAGAAAAATAATCAGATAACAATAAAAATTGAATTAACTTTATCGTTATTAGTATCAATGTAATGTATAATTAAATTCTGTGATAAAAAATTCGTTTGTTTTACTTTAGACAAATGAAAAATTAATTAATAATCATATAACAATATCATCATTAATAACAATTATAATTTAATTCTGTGATGAAAAACCTGTTCGTTTTTCTTTAGTAAAATGAAAAATAATTAGATAACAATAATGGTTTAATTAATTTTATCGTCATTAGTATCAATGTCAATTATAATTCAATTCTGCGATAAAAAATCTATTTGTTTGACTTTAGACGAGGTTACAGCGGTTAACAGCATTCGCCGTTTGCTGTTTCATGGGAATTCTATGTTTTTGTTTGTCAGCCATGTACATACCAGTTCTACTTCTCAAAGCAAGAAAATTTGCTATGCTCTATTCCCTCGGTAGTTTGTTCTTTCTAATGAGGTACGTAACTTCCGTCACAGCTTTACGATACTCAATTACAATAGGAATAAAAATATTTGTGCTCAAAAAAGGGTGTCTCTCATTCATATTTCAGTTTTTGTTTTCTGTGGGGGCCGATGAGTTACATAAAGTCGCTTCTAACGGTTGAGAGAAGATGTTTCACATTTTCTTACTTCGCCACACTTATCGGCACCCTCTACTTTGCCCTGCATCTCCAATCCACACCGCTGACCGTACTCTGCGCTGTTCTACAATTAATAGCGATGCTGTCCTTTATTGCTAGTTCTATACCTGGAGGCACCGCTGGTTTGATGTTCTTTACAAGACTATTTAAATCCTCGGTCAGTCCAACCTTACCGGTATGATAAAAACTCAACAGAAGTGAGTGAATTTTCCGAAGATCATTAAAAAAATTTGTTAAAACATATTTCAAAGTATCAGTAGCTTAAGATGAAAAAAAAAAAAAAACATGGAAACGTGGCTCTGTAATCAGCAGAGTTTTTTTCGGGGAACACGTGACTGTCGAGTGATCTCGACTCATTCGAGTACCTGTTGCTGAAATTTTCCTTGGAACAAAAAAATCAATGTTTCACTTTCACTGGAATAAGGCTAATACGAATTATGAAAAATCATTTAATGTACATCGATCTACGATAAAGACTGGTTAGAGCATATTCAGTTCCTTGTATGATGAAAAAACGAACAATTGTATACAAAGTATACACATATATATATACACGTGTACATAAATAACATGTAAAATAATTGTAACGATATTTACTCGAGAGAATATCATACGAGACGAATGTTTGCTATAAAAAAAAATAAATTATATTACATACAAGAGATTATTAGGTGAATAAAAGAAACAAAGATTATTCTTCATTGTTTATTTGCCATTCGATGGTAGTTTCTTCTTCGATTTCGTAGATTTTGTCGCTTTAACTCGATTACTGTTACCTTGAATGCACTTAACTTTAAGAGGCACATAGGTTGAACTTTTGCTCCTTTTTTTCACGACTCCCGGTGGATCTTCGTTGCTATCAAAACGAACATAGTCCTCGGATTCCATCCCAAAATCCATGTCCATGTACCTTTTTCGTGACACGACGTATTTCGGTGCATCAATTTCCCCATCGTCCATTCCTATCGATATAAAATCTTCCCAGCCCTCTTTTCTCGTTGCACCGTTCGACGGCACGAATGCTCTTTCTCTTCGTGTACTTCTGTACTTATAAAGATCAGCTGGTACCGGCAAAAACGCATTTGGCGATTTTTTCTCTTCGACTGGTATTGTCGTGCTCTCGACAATTGAATTCGTAATCGACGAATTTTGAGACGTTTCTTTTTTCGTTGATTCTACAGCTGGAGTAAGTTTGACGATTTCTTGGTGAATTTTGTGGAAAAAATGTGTGGAATCGACTGCGGCGAACTTCGAAAAAAATATATATTATTAATGAACAATTTACATCAGTGTTCACCAAGACAATCTCGATTGATGACTCACCTTGAGACCCACAGCAGCGCTGGCGAATCCCAGACTATCCAGAGTCACTTTTTTCAAAAATGGAACCATCAATATCGGCACTTTTTTATTCTGCGCCATCGCCACTACATGCTTGATCAGCAGAGGTTCGGTGCGGGATTCTAGGAGAACCGAACAAAGTTTTTCCTTCTCCAGGTCACGAGTTACGGCATTGACTCCCAGTGTAAGGACTTTGCTGCCAGGAACCATAGTTCGTTTTTTTTCATTTTTTAATTATTCCAATAATATAATTGTAATAACTTACGATGTAGACTCGTTATTTTTTACATCCTTGGAATCTTGCCGGAGTTTGTCTCTGGCAGAGCGGCGCTCGTCCTTTCCCATTTTTCTCAACTGCGACCATGGTATCGATTGCGTATTTTGTCTCAATCCTGGCAATAGTCTGTATATATTTTTTTATCCGTCAAACTTTATTCATATAATACAAAATTATTATCACTTTCGTTCTACTCACTCGTTCAATAGTTCTTCCAAACAAGATCCTTCGTCCTTAGGTACAAGAGGCCTGATAAGAATTGAGAAAATTTAAAAACATGCGAGAATTTTTCGATGACTCATTTGTCGTTAAAAATTGTTATTTTTTATTTTTCTTCGAAATAATGAAGAAAAATATCATAATAAATATAATAATGATAATAACAATTGAACAAAGTACCAGTGAGTATCGTAGGGTTGAGCTAAAACGTTTCTGAGCCCTTTAACGGGTCCTTTTTTTGCCGACAACGATTTCTTTTGCTGCTGTTGTTGATTTTTCACTCGTGGAGTATTCATCGCACCAAAATATTAAAAAATAATTTTTCTAAAAATATTCTTTTCTTATTTTTTATTAACAATAAATAAACAGAGTTGACACGAACAGAAGACGACGTTTTATATACAAATTTGAGCCGAAAATTGTAGCGTTTTTGAGGTTATGTATGAAATTGAAAACATACGACGCAGGGCATTCTGGGAGCCATTGGACATGCGCAGTAACTACTGCGCAGCTATGACACAAACGTAAACACGCGCGACATTTTTTTTTTATTCAACTCGCGGTTGTATTGTTTTTGTCGTTGCATATTTCGTGACGTGCGTTTTGATACCATTATATACATCACGACGTGACTAATAGAGGTAAAAATAATGCCGAGTGATAAGAAGAAAAAAAGTTGGACGCCGGCGGTTATTGTAAAACGACCTGACAACATAATATCGTCGGATTACGCTCGTGCGAGCAAAGTTTTCATGCCCTCGTACGAGCAGAGGTTAGCTGATATTTGTATTATTTAAATCCTTGTGTGACCACCTCTTTTTTTTTCGTTATTGAACCAAAGGAACAATTTATATTATCCCGAATTAATTAAGGTAGTCCTGTCATTTAGAGATGATTAAATATCGTATTTTTTCCAGAATCTCCCATAAGAGCTCATATTAAAAGTTGCCATTTTCAAAATTAAATATTTCTTATAACTAATCGATAAATCCACCTCGAATTTTTTATACGACTTAATATGATGTTCGAAAATATTCACATAAATTTTCTATAAATTAGTCGTTAACAATTTTTCAAATTTTTTTTATACATTATGAATGATATTTAAAAACATTAACACGAATTTTCAATAAAATATTCAACAAAAAATAATTCTCATAATATTACGTATATTTCGTATGATATTCTAGATATTCAAAAATATTCACCCAAATTTTAAATAAATTATCTAATAAAAATTAATTCTCATCATTTTATATCTACTTTGTACAATATTTAAAATAACCCAAGACATTTATACAAATTTTCTATAAATTATCTAACAAAAATTAATTCTTATGGTTTTACGTTTACACTGTATATTTTATTATATTTATGATCATAATTAAATGACCTCCTTAAATTCCAAATATTCCAAAAGTTCCAAAAGTTACATGAAAAAAGAAATGCAAGGTGGTAATTACAAGGCTTGGCCTGATATTTCGTTATGAAAAATATGAATTAGTGTTAGTTGGACCTTTTGCAAAGAGAGTGTAGACCGTGCATGGATCGTCTGATCGCGAACGAGTACCAACGTATCTGGTTACAAGAACGTGAGGAGTGGGCGAAAGCCACTGCGGACAAGCCTAAACAAAAAGCTCCGATTCGCAAAGTTTGATATGCTCAGATTTCAATTGAAATATCACGTATTCTCGCCACGAAAAATAAACTTATATTCCTCTAGGTAGTTACAAAACCGCCCAGCAAGACGGCTGACAAAGCAAAAAAATAAAACTCTGAGAAAAAGGCAACCTTGGAATGACTGAAAATCTTTCGCACTTTGTAAATGGACAATGGACGAGAGTATAAATAAATATCCTCTGGATTTTCTATTTGTACGTTTCGATTTGTTTTTATTTCACATTTATATCACGATTGATTGGTAAGCGAGCGTTACTCTGAGCAGCAGAAAATAAAATGTTTTGGAGCTCGAAGTTCGAGCCATTGTTGCTGGTTCGGAACATACATCTCAGCTGGCATTCTCTCCAGACCCACGGATTCCGGCGAACCATTTTCATTGGTTTTCTGGGCTGAAATGCATTCATCGTTATCTGTGAGCTCGTTGATGAAAAAAAAAAAGACAGTAAATCGATTACCCAGTTTGTGCATGCTTATGGATTCCCCGGGTTGTCGTAGAAGCAGCCTTCCGACGCCTTCACATCGTCGTAAAACCTCGTTCTTGACCAAATGATTTCTCGTTTTTTGTGATATTATCGAGCATTCGTTGACCCAAGTAGTCACGAAAGCAAAATCAGTTAGCAGCTGAAGCGCGCCTAGTTGGCTATATTCAAACGGTGGCGTTATTATTTACGAATAATTAAACGATCAGAGCAGCACACACTTTACCTGAACTTGATTCGATGAAGATAGATATAATCGAGCCACGCCTCGCACATTATCTTCAGAATCATATTCGATATTTCGTCGTCTTGTACAACTTGCAGTACGGGACGTAAAACTTGATCTGAAAATTATAAAATGTTGATAACGTGACAATCATTTGCTAATGATTTCCATACCGAAGTATATTTGGACGTATGGACTGGGTTCCAATGTAGGGGCAAGCAGACTACGTCTTCTCCAGTAATTTGAGGGTGGAAAGCACATGTGCAAATTGGCCAAACTGATAACTCGGCAGATGGTAGCCAGAGTTTTTACACATCTCGCTGGCGAGTCCTGAAATTGATCCCAATTGATGTTGACGATGGGAGCTGGTGTATAAATGCAAGCAATAATAACCTTGAGCAAGTTGATGTTGGCGTTGACTTCGGAAACGATCTTGGCTCTCATTTTTGCGCAAACGTAAACTTGAACACTGACTTGATCGGTCACGAGCGAATTGGTGTGATCTGCAAGCTAATCGAGTCGATTATTTCGTGTGAATTTCGAGTTCAATGGAATACCCAACTTTTAGATAGGATAACTCTTCGAGACAATTGACGAGGTCGCTCTTGACGAGGAGAAAGAAATTGTCGAGATCCCAGGTGTGGGCTATCAGTCTCGACTCTTGGATGGCCCACATTCGCATCGTATGGACCGAATGATCTAGCCTGTGGAGTAATATTATTTGCTCCGACAAAGCGAGTTCCAGCAGAGGAGCTCCAACCACCCACTCACCCCCGATCTCACACTCGTTGCTCAGAGCTACCAAGAGCTGGAATACTTGACCAAACATTTGCCCGGTATCGGTTCCCTCAAAAAAAGAAAATATTTTTTTCTTATAAGCCCATGCTCGAAATTTGTTGGTACGATTTTTAACGACAACATTTTTTTTTGTCTATTTTACAGAATTCAGAGGATTCTCGACCGACGAGGATTGGCACTCGAACGATGATACGTAAGCAGATCTGAAGAGCTGATCCCAGGCGGTGATAGTTACGTGACAACCCAGAGCGTCGCACAAATTTTTAAGGGCGGGTCTTACCGTTGCTGGAACTAAATAACACTTTGAACAATGTGATAATATCGTTTATCGAAAAGTCTCACCATCGGTTCCTGCCTGTATCAACTGATTCAACCAGTCTTTCAGACGATAAGCCCCTTGACTGTGTCTTGCAGCGAGTCCCTCGGGGGACCACCACAGAACAACATGATCCAATATACTCGATACGGCGGCCCATGCCACGTCCTGATAATACTCGCAAACTTTTCTCAGCGCATTTTTCCTGATTTTCTTTTCCCCTTTAGAGCGTAAACACTTTTTATTTGATTGTTTGTTTCCTTGGAAAATTGTTGGAATTATCTTTTTACCGTTTTTAATCTTGATACCATCGGAACCCAGAAGCTGCACTGAAGTCTCCTTGACTACATTGACCAAAGTAATTACATTTTTCGTTTGCGTATTCACCAGGGCTTGAATATTCTCGACGTTTGAACCCCCAATCTCGTTTACTAAATTACCGCAAATTGGCGGCGTCATGTGTTTCGTCAGTGCCCTTAAATTAATTTCTGTTTTTTTTATACGTAAATAAAAGTACGAAGGAAGAAAGATCGTACACGAATTGAAATGTTATTATTTTGAAGTGAAATGAATTTTGAAAGTTTTACCAATATATTTCTATGCTTGAATTTTCAGACATTTCAACGTCCACCGATTCGGGTGATTTGAGCTTCTCTTGGCTGTTGGGCTCGTAATTCGCCAACAAACAGTCAATAAGCGTGTGGCAGTATTCCTCGGCGTGATTCTTCGCCAAAATCTACGGAAAAATTCATTCTCAAATCGGAAACGATAATAGCGGATAAGGTAATGGTTAAGGAGTGTGAAAATAAGAACCTGTAAAATACGGGTTACCGACATTTTTTTCAGTTGCTGTAACATCAACGGACAATCGTTTGAAAATAAATTTATTACCGGATCCGTTACATCGTGATCCAAATCCAACATACTATTGTATTTGTTTACTAACCTGTTAAACAACAATTAACAAATTAAAAATTTGATAAACAAAAAACTTTTTTTTAAGAACGTTCCGGATGGTTTTACAAAATGGTTGTGCAAATAAAGCTCCAAATTATTATTATTAGAAAATCATTTTATCGGATTAAAAAGAAAACTATAATTGATCGCAATTTATTAAAATTGCTTATTATTAACAACAAAAATAATTAAAGCCACTTTACTTCATCAAAATTAATGTTGGACAATTTTGCACATTTACTAAAATATAAAAAATTCAATACCTACTGAAAAATTGAGAAAAAAAATGAATTATTATTTAGTTTTTTAAAATTAGGTGCCACCTCGACCATCAAGAACTTTCTTAAATTAAAAACCTATGGCATTATCAATGATAACAGTTATTTCATTACCCAAATACAATTCGAAGTGTTTGAACGGATCTGAGGTCGACAACTTGTGACACAAGATTTCGCGTTAATTTAGCAACGACGTTAAATTTCCGTTTCAAAATAAGGGACGAGCGATTGATTCTGTGCTGATAAACGGAGTGTGGAGGATGCACCGTGCGAACAACGTCTTTGTAATTGTTTACGAGTTCATCGAGATTCTCGATCGATAATTCCAAAAGCTAAGAAAAAATAGAATGATAAAATTTCTATGAAATATGAAAAAGTATGGAGCAGTAACTCAAAATGAGCAAACCTGCTTGTCGCAGTCAGAACCATCCTCTATATGTTTTATAATAATCATAATATCTCGTGAGTGTCTGTTAATCTTTTCTGTAAGCTTGATAACGTCGTCGAACCATTTTTGAAGTGAAGGATTTGGGAATGGCAGCCATTTAACTATGTTAGTTCTATAATTCGTCTCCATATTGTTGTTGATCGATAAATAATCGATTGTCACGAGAATTCGACAGTCTCATGGTACTCTGAGGTTTTTCATTGTATTATTGCACAGCACGATTCAAGAATGAAAGTTATTTTGGGTTTTCGAGTTGTGTACAAGTTCAAAGACTACTGTATATTCGGTTGCCACGGCAACACCTTCAACGGTCCGTAGTGCAGCGCCGTATTGTGGCCACATTTCGTACTAAAATATGGAATCGATATTCTCTCGTGGCCTTTGGCACATTATTGGGATCCCCCTGTCGCAGGAACCTCAACGAGAGAGGATTAAAAAATATATAATAAAAAATAGGCGTGCGTTTTGTTAGTCAAGTTTATAGACCCAAACTATGCTCGTTGGATTAATCGCGTAACAATCGAGGGGCTGACTTTCGTCGAGGAATCCTTAATCTCTGACTTATTGTCGGCAAACAACAAATATAAACGCCATGGATCGAAGAAAAATGTCGTGAGTATAATGTATATTGTTCGGGAGTTTACACGCGAGACAAGTACACACATTTTATTATTATTGGGCGTCCGCCCACTACGAAATAATGATTAATATTCCAGTTTTACAAATAAGGCTACTTACCGCTCATATGCGTTTTATTACGACGTCATCGCACTGGCAGGGAACACTAACGTTTTTTTTTTTTTTTCGGCTATCGTTATGCCGGTTTCAAGCCGATTATGCCACTTTATTAAAAAAATTTTTACGCCTCTTTTCATTATCCTTCGATGTTTATCATCAATGCCTCGACAATAATTGTCCTGCGGATTTCGGATATTGAGGTTATGTCCAGAAATTCATTATTTTACATGCACATCTATTGCTCCTGGTTGGTCAAACGATTTTTTTTTTTCGACCACTTTACGAATGAAAAGTCAAATTCTGTTAACTCTTTCGGTTTCTTATAGCGATTTTTTTTTTCGAGCTTCCAAAGATTGATAATATTTCAGAACCGCGGGAGATTCCCTCTACCAGACACTGGAAATTCCAAAAACAGCGACGTCCGAAGACATAAAGAAAACTTACAGGAGATTGGCGCTGAAATATCATCCAGACAAAAATCCCAACAATCCAGATGCTGCGGATAGGGTAAAGTGCTTTTTTTTTTTCACTATTTGATTCTTTGTTATCAAGAAGGTTTACTATAAACGAGTTCTTATTGATTGTTTCAACAGTTTAAAGAAATAAATCATGCACACTCGATACTAATGGACATAACCAAACGCAACATATACGACAATTATGGATCCCTCGGATTGTACATAGCCGATCACTTCGGTGAAGAAAATGTCAACACTTATTTCCTTATGACATCGGGCTGGTGCAAGGTGAAATTATTTATTCAATTTTTTACTTATTGTCAATTGTATTCTTTATTGTCCCGAATTTTTATTGATGAAATAGTTAGTATATTACAAATGTATCATCTAGCGAACAGGACAGAAATTAAATCGAATATATTTCTACTAGTTGATGAGCACTTGCAGATTATTTCTATGGGACAGTTATTAAAATCGTTTTTATTTATATTTTTAATAGATTTTATTCAATTTTATTTAATTTTATGAATTTTCCGACTTCGAATTACTCAAATAATGACTAATGATAATGATATTGCTATTTTGTAATCAGTTTTTATATGTATCAGGTCTTTATATGCCTTTGTATTACTTGGACTCATTGTTTTATTTTTATATTTGGTATCTATTGTCCATCCGACTATTTCAGGCTTACCGAATAAATTATTGATTTTTAACTGAACATTTACATGAAATGATTAACATTTAGACATTTAAATTATTAGACTTTTTTTCAGATTGTGACTTCCATATCTTTCCAAAATTTATCCCATATAATCGTTAAAAAATAATAAAAATTTCGAAAATTACGATAGTACATAATAATATATTGTTATCGGTGTTTCGTGGATCACGAGGATGGGGGAGACCATTCCCGAGCGAAACATCGTAAAAAAGCCCCAATATACTAACTACATGCGTACTATTGGAATAGGGATTATAAATAATATAAAATACTGTTAAATTCTTTTTAATATTGACTTTGATTTAATGCATAAGGAAGGATCGAATGCTAGAACGATTAGTCTCTGATAAGGATGATTATCTGTCCATTAGTCATTTGTAATTTATTACTCATCCGTTTATTAATTGATTACTCACGTAATAGATAATTTTAAAGCACAAACTGATAAAAATTTGTATTTTCAGGCATTCGCACTGATATGTGGAATTATAACTGGATGTTACTGTTGCTGCTGCTGTTGTTGCTGCTGTAACTGGTGTTGCGGCAAGTTGAAACAAAATCGGCCCGAGGACAGCGGACTTTATCATAATTTACAGGTGAAGACATATCCAAAATTCCTTTGTTTGATTTTTTGTATACTTTCAGCGTTTATTTTTGGACCGAATTATTACGGTGAGATGCACGTGCAGTTTTTCATTAACTATTTGAAAAATAATCTCTTTATCGGACATGGCAGAGAAAAAAATCTTTGTTAGCATATACCGCAAGAAGAGCGTTTCTCACGAGGTAAAGATAAATTGCATACGGATAAAAGATTAAGCATTTGTCTCTGAAATTCATCTTTATGCTCTTTTTTTAACAACCATGACGTGGGCGAAAATCACTTACGTCACGATTGTCGAAGGTTGAATTTTCTCTATTTCACAAACAATTGTCATGCTCGATAATCATAAAAGAAATTTAGATATCAAGAAAAGCATGAAAGTCTTGTGTACTTGCAAGTGCTTTAAAACGGTGAAAGGTAAGTTTGAATAAAACGCTCCGTTACTAAATTCGTACAATTCGGTTTCAATAATGGTTTTTTTCCATTTTTTTCACCAATCTTTTTTCTTGATAAAACCATTGTCCAGTTTATTCGTCGTTAGAGATTTTTTATGCCGTTATTCATGTGATTGAAAAAAATCCCTATTCTATTTATGCTTGTTTTCATAACGTTGAAGCTTGCTTATATTGTTTTTCTTAAGAAATGCGCGCATTTATAGCGGGAAGAGATTTTTTTTTCTTCCTCAAGGAGAAAACTTTGTTTTCATTATCATATAAAATTTTCACTTCCATTATACGGGCGTGATTAAAATAAAGAATTACAACTTACTTCCTTATAAGTAGAATCTAATTTGAAATAATCTTATCGCTTTGATATATTTTTTTGTGCACAAAGTTTTCTCTGAAACAAAAAAAAATATTTCTTAAGTAAGAAAATGAAAGCCATCACAATCATACAAATATCGAAATGTTGGTTTCGTTGAAAAGAAAAAAATGCATTTTAAATGACAACAGTAGTAGCACTTGATGTTTGTCACAAAAATATTTGCGTCATATGCCAAAATCGTGTTCACTAGCATGCATCATATACAAACAAAAACGCATGTAGGTTAGCAACTTTCTTTACTTTGTTGTTGTATTATAGCGGGACCAGAATCCGGACGGCGGTGTTGTGACGAATCAACCCCGAGGTTCCAACAAGGTAAGTCGTCATCCTCACACTTGACCATCTTTTTATTTTTATTTTTTTTCCATTTTAGTTGGCTTCATTCTTTGTTCCTTTTAAACAATTAATAAAATATTACCATCATCTTGAGAAATATATAATTTAATATTCATCGAATTCCATTATCTTCATTAAAAAGAGTTACAAATCATTACAAATAAACGTGACATATTTTCGAATGTTTCGACTCATTATGCTCCATGAAAAAATCATTGAAACTCTTCAAAAACAACAGGCCGATTGTCATCAGGTGGTATGAACTAACAATTTAAATTGGAAAATAATATTTGCTTCGTATTCGCATGTTTGCACAGCTGATGATCCTCTACCACCGTTCGAGTCATAATTCAAACCCAAAATCACAAACACGTTTTATTCATACACATAACATTTGGCTCTTTTTTTCAAGGAATCTTCCTTATTCGAGTGATAGACTCGACTTCTTATATTTTATATATTTTCGTTTCGGTATAGCCCGAACCAGTCGTTAAACTTTTTATTCCACTAGAAATAATATTAATAATAATTTTTGTCTACTGGAATGTGCGGAAAATCTTCAAAGCGACGCTCAGGAGGATCCACACTACCACCCAGCGTGGCATTTTTACCATCACATCAAACTAGGCTTCATTTCTTTGTCTGTAGGATTCGTCGTTTTGTCGTATGTGGAATTTCTATCTGCAATGTCTAAATCTTTTTTTTTTTCTAACGCAAGATCTTCTTGGTGTGCGCTGTTATAAAATTCCAGGTCTCTTCTCTTCTGATCGGTTTCTTAATTTCTTCTGGCATAAACTAACATTAACTTCCTGGTAACTATTTTGTATTTCCGTCTCCAGGATCTCTAATCAGAATCTCTAATCAGATTTTTGACTAATTTTACCAGCAATCGGCTTAGTTTCAATTTATAGCTCGAGATAGCTCTTTTTTTTAATTATTCTGTTTCGTTCCCAGAATCTTAAATTTGCTTCTTCCATTTGCTTGGATGTTTGCCTTATGAATCTCGTTGATGGTTTGCTTTCTTGATTTCAAAGTTCATGTATTGTGATAGTAATTTCTAGTACAATCCTCAATCACACTACATTTTTCAAACTGTGATGTCATGGTTTTGTGGCCAAAGATATATCAGGTATAGATTCCCCCATATCCATAACAATGGAAAGTTATTGCAGTATCACTAGGATAAACATTCGAGACCTCGCTGCCATTTCCATCATCGTCTCATCTCGTGAATTGGGTGTGTCATCTTCTAATCAATAGATATTGCATCGAAAACGACCGCCTCTAGGTCTTCCCTAAAGTGCTAAGAATTTCATCTTCCAGACGACCAACTTTTTTATATAATTCATCTATAATTTTATTTTGAGTGAAGTAGAATAGGTGGCATTGTGACTTTTTATCAACACCTAATGTTTTGTTTTGTTCCTAATTAAAAAAAAAAATTACTGTAATTTTTTTTCCATTTCCAGAATATCAGAAAACTATATAGTTCCTACTTTGGGATTTGATATTGCTCGTACGGGTTCACCTATTTCTCATAGGCTAGCTGATGTAGTAGATCGTTGCGATTTTTCTCCTACTCATATTCGCTTGCAAGATCCGAGTCATTTCGTATGGATTCTTTTGTCTAGCTTCCTTCCTTCGAAAAAACCATAGAATGTTCCGTTTGCGGGACGTATCTCTTTTTAGGCCACTGTCAGCACAGAGGAAGTGACGAGCTTGTCCGAGCCATTTCACAGCCTTAGGGTCAACCTTCCCACACCTTGAAATAGCATAAGCTTCTGTTTAGTCTCCTAGACCTTGATAACAATACTGAGAAAATAATAATAATAATAATAATAACAAAAATAATAATGAGAAGTATTTTGTATTAATAAAATAGAGGTAATAAATCAATGAAAAATCGTTGTGACTTTGAAAGGAGGATGAAAGCGAAGAAGAGGCGGTGACCGCGCAACCGCAAGGTGGAGCTTCCCACGGGGCGGCGAGTAACACAGTATTCGCGATGCCGCCACCTCCCTCATCTCAGAGTACATTCCCGAACGAGGGCACCAATTTGACCAGTGGAGCTGATCGTCCCGTGTATGGCGAAGGTAAACGGATGTTATACAATTGAAATTTATCTGTTGTCATTGTTAAATGTAATTATGATGTTATGTTAAGACCACAACATATATAAGCAAAAAAAAAGTACACCAAGATACAATTATTTTTGTAGAAAATGTTAGAAAGATACATGATAGTTTTGCAGAAAAAAAAATTATAAATAAAAAAGCACAACCTAGATATGTAACGATAAAGTATGAAAATTATTCGATGTGTTGATCATTTGTATGCAAAATGCCAATTAATAAACTGTCGGATGTGGCGGCAGTCACCAATCCATTCATAGGCACGAACGTCGGAGCACCGGCTGCAGGACCAACTAAATGGTAGTCGGGGATGCGTACGAGATCCCTACGAGAAGAATAAGAAAAATAAGAAGAATAAGGAAAAATAGAAAACAAGATAATGCCGGAAGGCCAATGACGGCCCCCGATCTATCGAGATTTAACGACAATGTCAAATCAGGTGACACAAACAATCCCAAAATGGGTTTTCGCGTAATAAAAAAAAAACGCATGCCGAATGAAAAAAAAAAAAACATCATACACACACAGTGGAAAATAGAAGATACGAATGTACGAATATTTATTAGATATGTACAAATTGTCGAGTAATTATTGTTTCCGTCTCGATTGAAACGTTACGTTTGAGATAAAAAAAAGAAAAACAAAATAATGCGTGAAAAAAGTGAGCTCGAAAGCCTGCTAGATATTCAATTACCTATAAATATTATATAAATGAAAAACCTACAATCATAAACTGCAAAATGACCATTCATTATGTACAGTGACGCATTAGTCTTTTAATTTAATCACATGAGAATGTTGTTGATTAATTTGACATAATGTCAAAACCGTATTTCTTTCCAACCAACAAACGTATAATAAACTTTGCCGAGGATGAGCGAATAACTTTTTCTTTTTAATCGAAAGCTTGTGAAATATCATATGAATAAACTTAATGCCGTTGATGGATGAAAAAAAAGGAATTCGCTCGATCTTGAAAAGTAGATATTATGTACCGTTGGTACTTACCGTTGTAAGAATTTTTGAAAAAGAAAACCGTCGGACTGGGAATTTTAATTAAAATTTCATTAATCATATTATGGGAATGAAAGTCGCTTTGCTCCCGATATTAGAAACTTCATCGTTGTTGTTGTTGTTATTAAAAGAATAATTTAAGCGACAGGAAAAGCTCCGAATCATTGAAGAAAAGGCATACGTATATTCGTTATTTGAAATATGCTTGAGGGTTATCCTTTCCTCGAAATTCGTCATCGTAAAATAATAATTATTATTGTTCCCGAATGGCCAACGAGTACGAAAAAATTTAAAAAAATATATATATTAACGATATAGCCGATAAGTAAGAGCAAGAAGAAAATAATGAAGGGGATGAGTGCTTCGTTGGTAGATGGTTTTATTCTCACTAAAAAAAATAACGCGTGCTAAATTATTCGCACCATTATTATGTATCAAACTTTTTCTTTTTAATCAACGGATCAATATTTCTTGGTACATAAATAAATAATCCCTATTTATTCATAGAATAGTAACGAATGTATGAGAAGGATGTATTATCCTACTGTTTCAATAATATATACATATATCTAACATTACGTTAAGAGATATGGAAATTGATCTTGTAACACGCATTATTATCTCAAATATATTACGTTTGATTACTTCCACCACGTATCCACCACAAATTATTTTTTTTCTGTTTTACAACGCTGACAATTAAATTTCAAGATATCGGATATTAAAAATGATATAGATAATCGTGAAATCGTAATTGTCAAGTAACTAAGATTCTTTAGATCCTCTCTGTACCAAATAATTCTATTTCAAAGAACAATCAACGAAACTGTGAATAAAAAATTGCATCGCACTTCAAGTCTGTCTCGCGTTGGTTCGAGCTTCTTTTATTTCATATGCAAAAGTGTCCTTTGACACATTAACGTTATTTGAAAGAATAAAGCCGAATCTATTTGATGGCTCATGTACCAAGTTACTATGGATCACGTGATTATGCAAAACCTGCGATCGATGAGCGCATTGCGGATTTACTGCTACGAAGGATCGGAGCCCTGGAGGGCGTACCGATCGAGAGTACCAAGGACCGACTGGTATACATATCTACTTCTAAGGATGTATATAAAATATATCAACTTGCTATACTTTTCATGAATTAAAAATGTATAATAAAGTTCATAACGCAAAATTGAAAAAAAAGAAAAAGACACTTGGTCAATCATTTAAAAGAGATATTTAAGAATTAGAGTCCTATTTAACTGCGTGTTATTTGTACTGGAAGTTCCTAAACCCCCTAATTGAACAATAAAAACATATATGTGTCACAGTCAACGCCCAAATTCTAAAAAAAGAATTTTATCGTGATTTCATTTTAAATCGTAAATAACAATTTATTTAAATGACAAAAAAAATTCTTTTTAATTGAAATTTTGATATAAAAATCAACTTTAAAAAACAAATAGATCTACTGCGGGATTGACATTATATACATCCATAAATAAATAAAATTTCAAAATACTCTTTCGATAAATGATCAATAAAAATAATTACAAAATTTCAGGCAAAATACAAAGAGCACAGAAACACAAGAAAAGGAGTCTTGAAAACGACACATCGCCATGTACTGGAAATGGTTTCTTACATCTTCAATACAGAACCTGTTCACTTAGAGGAAGGGATTGTCGACAAGGATGAATACATTGAAACTTTTACTAATTTTTTCGTTGAAGGAGGAAAAAGAGCAATCGTTATTTATCTTCAGCCAATGTCACCGCCACCTTTGGGTATTTAAACAAAATATTTTATCGATTCGATAAATTATATTGAAATTATCAACTACATATTTGATTTGTTTGTAAGAATAAAATAATTGTTGCAGAATCGGGTCGTTGGACCAGCTCAATTCCAACTGATCGAGAGTTCATTCGTTGCTGTATAACGGACGGATCGACCGAGCGTTTTTGTGGTAAATGCGTGGTAGTTTATCGTCTACGATCGAACTCTGATTTCGAAACGAAACAATTGCTCGAGGTAAGTTGGACCCTTAAGCCTCTTAAAAACGATCCGTGAAAATAAATATCGATTTTTTACAACGATTATTAGGAGACGTATTACGCCTATGCCCAAGTAAATCCAGTATTAAAAATTGCGATGGCAGGAATATCTTCACTCGTTTCATCGATCAATGAACCGGTAGTTGCGGTCAACACTTTTTGGGGCGAATTATTAAAGACCGAAGCTGGCCGAAAGATTAAGAACAATTTTATCGGGGATTTTAAAGATTTCAGCAATTTTCTCAGCAGTATTTATTATTTATTGATTTTTTCTTGAAATTTTTCTTTGAAATAATGATCGACTAAAACATGAGACATATTTCAGTGACGAATCTCGATCTCGAGAATTCTATCAAGTTGGAAATTGATTGGGACATTTACACGAAATATCTGTCACAGCCCGAAAGTGTAATGGTCAATTGGAAAAAACCCGAGGTTCTTTACGCCGTGGAAGAAGTTGTTAAAAAATGGATGAAGGCGATCGAACGAGTAAAATAAATTGTCATTTTAATATATGAATTTTTACAAAAAGATTATTCTTCCAGGCGATCGTTGAGAGTCAACAACTTCGAAGAGAAACTGAAACGGTTGGACCAACCGCCGAATTGATGTACTGGAGAAGACTTCTCGTTCGTTTTTCCTCCATCGTTGAGCATATCAAGAACCAGCACACTCAGATGTTTATTCAAATCCTCATACAAGCCAAGTCAAAGCTCGTCAAGGCATGTTAACGTTATGTAGAAATAACAAATTGAAAAAAAAATTCACAATAAATCAAAGATAATGATTATAAATATTTTTTTAGAAGTGGAAGAAACTTGATAGCCACGTTACAACGATACAGATATTGTCGCAAGAGAACGTGAAATATTTGTACGCGTTGGAGAAATTCACTCAACCGCTGTACAGATTGGAGCCAACAAAAATCGGCGAGTACCTTTCGGCTCTAATGTACGCCATTAGAATGACATACGCAACGTCTCGCTTTTTTAATACCAGAAGAATGATCACTGCCGTCTTTGTTAAAGTAAGTAATTTACAAAATACCAATCAACTAATAATTACACGAATTTTGTATTATTTCAAGATGACGAATCAGTTGATATTAGCGTGCAAAGGATATCTGACTGACAATGGAAAAATAAATATTTGGCAGGACGCCAAATCGGCTGTTATATTTCGAATGAAGGTAAATATTATCTCGTACATTTATCAGGTTCTGACGAAACTTTACGTTTCAGGATTGCATAAAATTGTGTGACCAATATTACAATTGTTACACCGAGATGTGCGAAAAGGTTAACGAATCTCCCGATGAAAAACCACTTGAAATATCAGAGATGTACGTCTTTGGCAAATTTAACGCATTCAAGACGAGAATGAACAAGGTCAATTGTTCTCGGTGTTGATGACGATTACAATGACGATGCATAATCAATATGGGCATTATGTCGGTCAATGATATTTTTTTGCAGCTGATTCGAGTGTTAGAAGTCACTCGGGATTACTCGATACTTCACAGTTCAACGGTCGAAGGAATCGACACTTTTGCACAAAAGTTTACCAGTTTCTTCGACAAATTAGCCACCCAAAAGTACGATCCTCTCGACCACAGAAAACCATATTTCGATCCGGATTACGAAGATTTCAAGCAGAACGTCGCCAAGACCGAGACTGAGCTTAGAAATTTTTTCGTTAAAACTATTTCAGTCGTGCCAAATATTGCCTCAGCTTTACAGTTGGTCGCGAGGTATTTATCGTTTACTTTTATTTGAACAATTGTCTATTTATTGTCGAAAAAATTATTAATTTACGTTTTTTTTTATTTTTCAGATTTAAAAAATTGAATTTAAAATGCCTGCACGTGGATAGAAAGTATTTAGAACTCGTGAAAATGTATCAAGAAGAAATCGAGAGCATACGAGACAGATACAACGAGGATAGATCCGATCCTTCCTTGGCTCGGAATATACCACCTGTGGCTGGTAGAATATTCTGGATTCGACAATTATACAAACAGCTTGAGGGACCCATGGATATTTTCAAAACTCGCCAGCGTGTTATTACTCACGAGCGAATGCAAAAATGCATCAAAACTTATAACGCACTTGTCAGTGTTTTCATTCATTATGAAAGAATATATTACAAGGCCTGGTTCGATTCCTCGGAAATTGTAAGTTATTACTGCGAGCTAATTTCGTAATCAACGAAAAAAATTAATATTATATCATATAATCTGAGGTACTATTTAAATTTGGCTTGTTTATAAAATAATTCAGGTTCGACTGGCACTATCTTCGCCTTTATTGATACGTCATCCAAAAACCAACAAATATGAACTAAACTTCGATCCCTACATCAGCCAAGTTATCGACGAGGCCGAACACATGTCCAGGTTTCAACTGATTGTACCCGATTTTGTTCAAATCATAACATTTTGCAAGCAAAACATTTTTTCTTCATACGAAATGGTCAAAAAGTTGGTCGAAGATAACAACGCGTTGAGGTGATTCTTGTTTCTTTTTTTTTTCAAATATTTTTCATGCGAATTGAAAACTTTTAATAGCATTAAAGAAATAAAAAATTGTTCAATGTCCTACTGAATATTATTTATTTTATTACAGGAGATCAGTTCCTATACTATTCTTGAATTTAATCAAGTTCCTTTTCGTCAAACTGGAAATATCTTTTCAACCATGTTTGTCTGTAGTAACATGGGCATCTTTAAAAATTCCTCACGTATGCCGAGACATAAGTCAAACGATCGATGAAGTTGAGATATTTACGAAACAAATCAAAGACATAAATGACGTCCGAATTGACCAAGTTTTCGAGTCCATTGCCAGTACAAAGATCGTTTATATCAGTGACTATCCACTAAGCCCGAATGAATTTTCAACGGAAAATGAAAATTTTGGAAAATTGATGGCAGCCGAATTGGAAATTAAATCGTCGGTGGCTGAGAAGGCTGTTGTTACGATAGTAAATAATTTTCTAGATGCAATCACTGATCCTGAAGTGCAAGATTCTAAATATGATTGGCTAGACTCGGACAAGGTTAACAGACAAGTTGCCTCGCAGACCAATCTCACAAAGGGACTCTTCGAACCAGGTTCTTAATTTTATATCCACAATTAATTATAATTAAAAATGTTAATTGAAATAAGCAATATAAGAAAAATTATCATTAAAATTCCATTTCAATGGAATGTGTCTTTATTTAATTTTTTCTATAGGATTTGATGTTATCGATGAAACGAATATAGTCAATGTGCATCGAATCCACAATGATTGCATGGACCTGTTTGCTTATTTTAACAATAAATTTGTCGAAACCTTAGTCAGGTGTACTAAGAATTCATTAGATATATTGAAAAAAAAGGTCGACACTTCAAGGTTTGCATGCCCCATAATTTTGTTACTTAATATAAATTATTTGAATATTATACATTTTTTGAATTTAGAAAAAAATGCTTGAAGAGATTGCATAAGCTTCGATGATTTTTTCACAAGATCTAGACAATAAATAATTTATAACTTGATAATAATAGAAGAAATATTATTTATTCTCATTTTTTTAACCAGTGCAATGTTGCGTGAAAGTATAGAAGGTGGTCAAGTTCCACTTATGCTGACTCACTTTGTTTTACAAATACCCAACATAGTAATAAATCCTTCGATCGAGGAGCTGCAAAATCATTTCAACAAAGTTATAACGAATGTGATCGAGGTGCACAAGGGTATAGTGATGTGGGGACAACGTTATACTGGAAAAGGGACGGATCCACGAGAAATTGGTACAAAAATATTGGATTTTTTTAATAATTAAAAAATTGAGCTTTGTTTTTTCATGTATTTTGTGCCATCAGACGATACCGAGGAATTAAAAAATTATCATCAAATTATAATCGAGCACAAAGAAGTGATTCGAAGCTTAATGAGCTTGCAGGGTGTTATCGTGATGCTGAAAGATGACGTTATGACACTCGGAAATGTGAGTTGTATTGAAAATCCGGGCGCCCGTTAATTTTTTTAATTTTCAAAATTTTTTTCTTAAACGCTTAGTCATACCTCAGTTACTCTTTCATCTGGGCTGAGGATAGAGAGGAGCAGGTAAAAAAATTCGTTGATTCGGAACCGATAACCCAAGAAATCAAAGAAAAAATAGTCGAGTACCAAGATTTGGCGATGGGCATAAAAAATCTTCCAACAGCTCACATTATTGGACCCATCGAGATAAATATGGGTGTGTACAGTTGAATCTCAATAATATGAAACATCAGAAACAATGTAACAGTGTTCATCATTTAGTAGTCATTGATTATTAAAAAATAAATTATTATTTTAACAGAAAAGTTAAAATTGGCGTTGCTGGTGGAAGCAGAAGCCTGGAAAACGTCGTTGGCTTCAGCGCTCTCGATGGCCTACAGAGAAAAGCTCAAACGTATAACCGAGTACATAAACGACAAGAATAAAATATTAGCACGGAAAATCCAAGATCTCGAGGATGTTCGAGTCGCCATGAAGTGCCTCGGTGAACTGAGAGATGATTTTATATCACTAGACATGGAACTGATATTAGTGGAAGAAACATATGCATTGATGGCTAAATACAATATCGAAGTTTCTAAAGAAGAACAGGACACGGTCGATAGCCTTCGATACAATTTTACCAACATGTTAGCCACGGTAATTAAGCTTTGATTAACAGAACGATTTTTAATATTTATAAGTAATACAAAATATTTTTAAAAAATACTAAATGCACTTGAAATTACAGGCGAAAGAGGTCCAGTTAAACATCTGCGATATGCAGGAACCACTGAAAAAACAATTGACCGATGGTGTGGAGGCTTTGAAAAAAAGAGTCGCGGAATTCGACGCTGAGTTTGAAACCAACGGGCCTATGGTCGAAGGAATATCGGCAAAAGAAGCCAGCGAAAGGTAAAAAAGTACATTGATTGATTGGGCCATTACGAATAAAAAAATATATTTCATATTTTAGACTCATCCTGGCTCAATCGCAATTCGAAGAGTTGTGGGAATGTTACGAAACTTACAGCAGTGGCGAGAGACTATTCGGCATCCAAACAACCGAGTATCCAGTCCTCGACCAACGCAAGAAAGAAATTAATTTGTTGCAAAAACTTTACGGCCTGTATCTTCAAGTAATGCGATCGATCGATGGTTACTTCGAGATAGCATGGTCTGATATTGATACCGATGCGATTATTGCTCAGCTCACGGACTTCCAGAACAAGTGAGTTGCAAAAATATAGATTTTTTTAGTAATTGTTTTAAAAATAATCCGAATTAATAAGGCATTGTATTAATAATTAATAATAATACATAATAACACCATCGATTTCATTGTTATTGATTTTAGATGTCGAATGTTGCCAAAAGGAATGCGAGACTGGCCAGCATACATAGATTTGAAGAAAAAAATTGACGACTTTAATGAGATATGTCCCTTGTTGGAAATGATGGCCAACAAAGCAATGAAAGATCGGCATTGGGAGAGAATGTCTAAACTTTGCAATTATCATTTTGACATCGCATCAGATTCTTTTACGTTAGCGAATGTCATGCAAGCTCCGTTACTGAAATATAAAGATGACGTAGAGGTAGATAATCGCACACGAACCAGCCTTTTTTCGTGATTCATTCCTACTTAAGTTTTCAATACTTTTAAATTTGTGGTCCCAGTTTAAAAAATGTTTGCAGATTGAACTAGATTTTTTTTACAAGAAATATACATTAATTTTTAGTTTTATGTTATAAAAAAATGCTTACTGGCTTTATAGATAATTGAGAAATATTTTGTTCGAAAAAAAGTCACAATAAAATATGTCTGATCGTAGGATATTTGTGTGAGTGCCAACAAAGAAAAGGATATAGAGAGTAAACTGAAACAAGTTATCGCTGATTGGGCAGTAGTGAACCTCGAATTTGCGAATTTCAAGCAACGCGGTTTACTTCAACTTAAAGGTGCTGAGACTGCTGAAATCATAGCCCAACTCGAGGACAGCTTGATGATTATCAGCTCACTGATGGCAAATCGGTATGAGATATAATCGTTTTCTCATAACTTTTTTTCATATTAACTTTGACTTCAATTTTTCGCAGATATAATGCACCCTTCAAGAAGGAAATTCAACTTTGGCAAAACAAATTGAGCAACACGTCTGAAATTCTTGCCAAGTGGTTGACCGTACAGAATTTGTGGATTTATCTAGAAGCGGTCTTCATCGGTGGTGATATATCAAGACAACTTCCGGCTGAAGCTAAACGATTCAATGTTAGTTTTTACTTAAGAAAAATAAGTGTGAGAAATAATAAGCTTCGATTTGAATACAGAGCATTGATAAATCATGGGTCAAATTGATGTACCGCGCTCACGAAAAATTAAATGCTGTTGAAACGTGCACCAGTGACGAGACGATGGAACAATTTTTGCCACATTTACTTGAACAATTGGAATCTTGTCAAAAATCGCTCAGCGGGTACGCACAATTGTTTCCTGGCGAAAACAAAATTTTACATAATTTTTAATATTTTTGTTTATTAATTTTCATCTTAA
>JABMBV010038958.1:0-14902 GCA_018906735.1 Mesochorus sp. PSUC_FEM 10030011
ATTTAAAAACAAAAAATAATATTTTCGCACACCTACACGATCGATCTCTATCTCGGGATGAATTGTTCGAGAATTAAGAAAAGAAAAAAACAAAAACAAAAAACGTCGCGTCTTGCCCCCTTTATTGTGATTTCGTGTCCCTCGAATCTCGAGAGAAAAATAAAATCTGCGTCATGTCCGAATAAGAAAATAAAAAAAGAAATTGAGAAATTAAAACCAAACACGAGACGATTGAGTAAACCCTAAAAATAGTAGTTTTGGCGACAAGTCATTAAAAATTATGCAGGTGAATGAAATTTTGGTAATTTGGAACTTGAGCCCCTCCTCTCCCTCTATTTTCCATAAAATATTAAAAGAAAAAAAATATTAAAGGAACAAAAAAAAATTCTGGTCTTTTTAAGTTTGCTCAAATATCGAACAAGATAAATGGGGGTCAGTGGTCTCATAAAAATTAACAATTCCATACAACCCCATAACTCATAGAGGGGAGAAGGAGTGGGTGGAAAAAATATATACATTCAAAAATTACGTCCATTGTTCTTGGGAAGTCATTTCACCCCCACCCCTTCCACCTTTACATGGGGGACTTTTAGGGGAAATAAACCTAAACTGCTCCCTCCCTCGCTAGGGGAGAGGGCAGTTCTGGTTTGTTTAGGTTTGTTTGTAACTGTAAATTATTTCCAGACCCCTGTTTATTTCGTTTATTTCGTTAAACAAACCCCATTTATGGGGTTCCAAAGTTTACTGAGTTTGTTTCACGTAAGAAATGCTTTGAGAGGTCCCTTTTAATATTTCCCTAAGGACGAAAGGACTGTGGAGGGCATTAAGGGCCAAAATTACCTAAATAATCGTCGACGATTGAATATGAATTATTATTTTCATTATAATGGTATTAATTTTCACGAAGCACAATTTAGGGTTAATGAAGAACAAAAAGATACGACATACCTGTACCATAGACGTAAGTCAATGCTAGTATTACAAGGCAGAGTGAGAGAGAGAGAGAGAGACAGACATGGAAGACACGAGGGATACAAAATTCACTTGTATAAAGGTAGACGAAAATTTGTATTATTTTTTCTTTTTTTTGTTTTTGTTTTGTTCATGGAAATAACTCGTATTTCGAGATAGGGTTCGTCGCTTTCAAGTTAGTCACGCAGTTATATTTAAGCTAATTAAACAAAAAGGATACACAAACACATTACATACACACACGAACACACGTTATATTAGTGAGAGCAACAAAATATTTATTCAATCACATGGGATACCGAAATATTTAGATGATAAATCTGCGTTTATTATTTGCAAGCTTCGAGGGTAATAAAATGAAGAAAAAAAAAATGTCCACTCAGGCGTACTAAACGGAATGGAATTTCGATCGGTACTGATATACGAAAAAAAAAAAAAAATGAAATGAAATAATAATAGTAACAATAATATTAATAATAAGACATAAGTTTTGGGCTGATAATCGAACGACTGGAATATCAGTTACGAGAGATCGAATGATTCTATTTGTTGACGTGCGAAGGAGTGAGAAAGAGAGAAAGAGAGAGAGAGAGAGAGTGAGAAAGAGAGAAACAAAAAAAATGGTACAATTGATCGATTTTTAAATCGTAATAAGTGTATGATACAGTACGAATATGTAATATGAATGACTGGCAACGATTTCTGACCAGATAATTGACCAGGAACCAGTGATGGAACACTAATTACAAACAAGACCAAAAAAAAAAGAAGAAAATGAGAAATTAAAAAAATTGAATAAAAAAAAAAAAAACTCGAGACAAAAAGTCGTAGTTTAGTAAATAATTATTATCGAATGAAAATCGAGTTTATTTTGGCCCCTAAACATTTTTTCGATCGATTTGTTGATGAGAAATATTTAAGAAAAAAAAACAAAAAACAAAAAACAAAAAAAAGAATTTTTTCGAGCGAGACAAAAAGAAAGACGAGTCGGAAATTGTTTGCTTAATGCAAAATTTTTGGATAACGAAATTAATTGTGATATTACTGGTGCCACGGTGACTGACCGACGACTTTCGACGATCGAAGAGTTGACGAAAGAAATGCTAAAAAAAACATAATAATAATAATGGAGATTAAAAAAAAAAAGAAGAAACAAAAGTGGGAAACGATCGTTTATTTCGTGGAAAATTCGAACGAGAGCAATTATCTGAACAGAATGAGCTTCACATCAAAAAAAAAAAAGAGACAAAAGATGATGAAAATGAAAAATCTTAAATAAACAAACAAACAAAATGTGAACGACGGAATATTTCAGGTCCGATCGTAACATAAAAAGACGCACGTGTAATTTGTCCTTGTTTTTTTTTTTTTCGTCGCAAGCTTTTATATGCGTTTATTAATAACTCGAAGATAATCATTAATACGACGCAGAAACAAAAAATAATAATTATTACGATACAAAATATTACTCGGTATGTATTGATTCTATTGTACGGATACAAATACACACATACACACACACACACGTACACACATTCGTCCAAACAGAAAAAAATTACATGTACACACGTGGTATATTTTTAAAAATCTCCAAAATAATTTTACCGTCATAGCTCAGAATCCTTGACCCTTTGTATACACACAGGGTCCAATGGACCCCCCTAACTGCAATTTTCAAACGATTCACGTTGGAATCTGTCAAATAACGAAATAACATCTGGTGTCAGAAAAAAATGAAACCAGAACAGATTTTACGTATCTATGGGTTCGTACTTGCAGTAATTTCTTAACCCTTTGCAGCATACATTTTTTGGATAAATGGATTTTCATAAAATTTAAGTACTCAGGGGTTTTTGGAGTCGCTTATTACGAATGTGAACTCTGATTTTGAAAATTCAAAATAGCGAATTCAATATGGCAGCTGTAAAATTTAAATATTCAGTAGAATTCAGTAATATTTTAATTTTATGACCTCTATCTTGCATTCGCCATTTTGAATTTTAAAAATTCGAATTCAAATTCATAATCAGCGACTTTTAAAACCGTTATATGCTAAGTTTTAGCAGAATCCAGTAATATTTAAATATTATGGCCACCATATGGGACCCGCCATTTTGAATTTTCAAATTCTGAGTTCAGATTCGAAATCAGCGACCCCGAAAACTTCTATGTAACAATTTTCATAAGAATATACCTCATAGTTTTTTTTAATAATGATTTTTTTTTAAAAGATAATTTTTTCGACTTTGTTTACTAATATCGCCAAATTATTACAAATTATAAAACCTCCGTTAATGAATTTTGATTTTTTAATATGCCATGAGCATGTTATAACAAAAAAAATGGGTTAAACGGATAAAAACTATTTTTAAATCGCAAAAAATATGGTTTAGGATTAGATGGTCCCGAAGAGGATCGCTGTGCCGCAAAAGGTTAATTCTGACAGTTTCCAATTAAACAGTATAAACTGTTCAATTTTTCAAACTATTATATTTCAAGAATATCGCCTGTAAATTTTATTCATATATTTCTAAAATTAAAGAATTAATGATTTTTCTAAAAAAAAAACGTCGACTTATCTGGACGTCACATATTTATATGACTTTATGAACATTTAAGCATTTTTTTCATCAGATATGCAATTACGTCTTACTTTTAGAACGTTTAAACTTCATTTTTGGCTCATCCAAAATAGACGAATAAACGAGTCCAATTAAACTTCGTTTAAAAAAGTTTGTACATTTTTTTATGTGTGTGTGTATAAAAAGGGTTAATTAGTACGTGGTCAAACGATGATAACTTGAGAAAAAATTTGACAAATAAAAGAGTTTTGGGCTCTGCGCTCTTAATCGTACGTTTATTATCCATCCAAATATTTGTACAACACATTTTCGTAATAAGCTTTTATTTTCAACCGTCCAATTTTTATGTTATATTTTATAAATGTATGTGATATATTATAATTGATCGTAAGTTTAATGAAAACTTTTAATGCTTTTATTTATTTTTATAAGCAAATTCTTTATGTTCGAAGTAAATTAATAAAATAAAAAAAAACAATAATTTTATTGAATAGTCAAGTATTTTTATTCGTTAGATTTTTTTGGGCTGCTAAGATCAACCCATTTTTTTTAATTGTTTGATAAAAAATGGTATTATTCGGTGATTAATATTTATGCGTATCGAGTTATTGTGAGAAAAACAAAAGACAGGAAATTTCTACAGAGCGCAGAGGCTCGCTCGAACAAGCGATTTGCAATTCTTAAAATTCTCGGATCGATTAACAAATCGTGATTGAAAATTCGAATTGAAAAAACTTGATATAGAATTCATGGATTCAAGTGCGTTGAAATTGCACGACAATGACGGTCGAATAAAATAAAAAAAAAAACACACACAGACACAGAACATATACACACAAAAATGCTTTTTATTTATCACTTTTTGTTTTGGATATAATTTTTTGCTGAGTAAACAAAATTCCAAATACAACACGATATTTATATTTTATTAGGTGAAACATATACAGGTCTATAATCGAGTGTGTTTAATCGACGTTTCCAATCGCCATATTTATTCAATTATACGTTCACTGATGATTCGATTTTTAAAATAATAAAAAAAAAAAAAAAATAATAGAATTACAAAAGAAAACGTTCATTGCGTGAATTCACGACCTAAAATATACTTACTCGCAATGACGAAGAAAAAAAAAAATATTTAAAAAATCAATCATACACAACGTGCGATCTGAAACGTATATTTGTGGATATTTAATTCGCCGGTTGTTTATATTCACCGTTTATAATATGGCAAGCGGTATTTATATACTAATACTATATTGATTAAAAACAAAAACGAAAAAAAAAAAAAAAACAATATGCTGATGTCGTCGTACGCAATAGCGATGTTCCTATTTTACGTTTGTTTTTTATACCATAAACGTTTCCAATAATAAACAAACACTTTTTGTCCGCTATACACGTGACTCGATTTCATTATTGTACCGATTTATCACATGGCTTATACACCTGTGTGCATTTATCTGCATATATATGTTACTGTATCCATTGCGTATTTGGTCATCGATGACATTGAGATAAATTCATTCATTTTCTTTTTCATCTACAAATTTTTTATTCACATTTTTTTTTTTTTGTAATTTCCATTTTTTTTCAGAGAGATTTTTATGTACATAATTTTATTCGTATTTTTTTCGAAAAAAATGATTCAGTGCACCAATATAGAATTGTTAGTAAATTCTTCATAAAAGAATTTTCAATTTTTACGATCGATTGCTCTATAAAATGTGGCTTGAGCGATAGTAATCTGATGATGGATCTTTTGGTACATTTTTTAATTCGCATCAATGATTTTTTTTGTAGGTTTACTCCTATCTTTTTGTTTTTTTTTTGGCAATTTTCAAAGTGGCTACAATAATTAGTATAGCTCATTTGTATTCTCATATTTACGATTCTAGATCGATGAATTTCAACTTGAATTGTGGTCGAAAGTTTTCGGGTTTCCTATATTTTTCAAAAGTTGTTCTCAAAAAGATCGAAACATTTTGTTTTCTCACGTTTCAGGTACCTATTCGATGTGCTAATTACGTATATCACAAAATGTGCCTTATCTCGGGAGCTCAAAAAATTAATTTACAATTACAGAATGAGGATGAAAGTCAAGTTTTTTTTTTTAATGCAAGTATTTCGCCCCCTACGAACCTTTGCACGTATAGACATATTCATCGATGCCCCCGACTTTTTATTGATTTTTTTTTCTTTTGCGAATCTGCAATTTATCACGAGTCGTAGGAGACGCTAACGATATCGTAGGCACGAAGCCTAAGAAGTCAAAAGTACGGAAAAGAATCAAGTTGGTAAGGGGAAACTTTTGCTAATTTCATATATCTGTATACATGTCGTGGAACGATCCTCCATCCCTACTAATTTGACGGAAAAGGGGTTTAGACTTCGAGGAACGAAGGAGGGAAGGAGGATGGGAAAGAGGGAGAGAGAGGGGGAGGAAAAAAGGAAGGAAATACACAGATAGGGCATGGGGATGGTTCGAGCTTGTATTCCATCTATACCAACTGCTATTTTATGGCAATATCTGTATCCATAGCCAACGAGAAACCTGCTTATTAAAGGCTAATGGAGTTAGCAAAGTGTCGTAAAAAGAAAGAGACAGAGAGAGAGAGAGAGGGAAAATCGAATGAATTCCGAACTGGTTTCAGTAGCGGAGGCACTTGTAAATTATATTCAAGGGGTGAAAGGGAAAACTGGAGTGGTGAAAGAGAACGAAGAAAAGAAGTAATTGGTTTTTCAGTAAAAGTTTAACGATCTCTATTTTTCTCTCTTTCTTTTTTATCATGGTTATTATCATTATTTTTATTCGTAGAATTCATGAAAATAATATTGCATGAAAATGACATTACTGCAGTTCTCGGGTACTTTTCAACACTCCATTAACACGAGACTGAGGATAAAAAAAGTTTGAAAAAATAACGAGTGACGAACTTTCCAAGGGAAATGAAAATAAGAAAAAAAAAAAAAATGTCCCGACGTTTTCCAGTCGAAGATTCTTTTTTTCTCGACCGAAGCTAGAAGCATCCTCATCGATTTACGAGGGGAAAAAAACCTCGCATCGTACTTTTTTTGAACAGCGGATTTTCCTTCCTTTCTCTTACTTTTTCTTGCACTGTATTTATTTTTTCCTGAGATAAATATCCTGGAACAAAGTCGAGCTTCGGGCGGGTCAACTTTTCACCACGAAAAGCCATTTTCCTTTATTTTTATAATCGTGTAAAAAAAAAGTCAGTGATCAATATTCGAGAGAATATTTACAGTTCGGGTTGCTTGGTATCCTCTGAGAATTATTATTCTACGACTTGGGAATCGTTCGTGTTAGGTTTTCTGGATCGAAGATCTTTCGCCAGAGTGTACGAGATATTTCGAAAAATAAAATTTCTTGATAATTAAAAAGTCATCAAAAGTAATGCTTTTTCTTTTATTCGGGGTGTAGAATATCCGGAAATAATGATGGGATTGAAAATGATCCTTGAATTTTCTCTAATTATTCTTATTTTTTGCCTCTCGTGTTCTTTTTTGAATCTGGACCTCACGTTTGCCCATTTACTTCGAGAATATATGTAGTACGTATAAAGTATATTATACTCCTTTCAAGTGGAAAAATAGTAAAAGCAAGAAGAGTTAGCTGCGAGCAAGAGAGCAAAAGCGAGGGACAAGATTATAATTATCCTTTCCATATATATTCTGCTTTTCTTGGCTAATTGTAATTATTATTATTATCGTTCGGAGATAGGTTCGTTACGATCCTTGATCCATTTCCAGCTTCTACAATCTTCTTGCTTTGTTCCCGGCTCTTCAACCCCCCTCCCTCCCTCCCCTTAGACAAACTGTAATTTGGTGATTTCGTCAGTTTTGTTTGAATTTTCGAAACTTTCGATCTCTCGACTAAGTTTCCAAACGTGAAAATATTTTCAATGGGAAATTACACAATTAATAAAAAAAAAAGTATGCCATTGATGAATTCATTAATAAAGTACGACTCGCTTTCAATTAATAATTGGAAAATTCATCATCACTTGATAATTTAATTGAATTTAAAAATGCGTTTAAAAGATTGTTGAGATAATGAAAGAAAATATTCGCAAAGAAATTTGTCTGCAATAGAGAGGGATTCGCGGAGAAAATTAATGAACGTGACAGATGTTACTTATTGTGATTACGTAATTTAACGGCATTAGTGGAATTGCGGGTAAATCGATTCAGCGTCGAAGCTCATAGTCGCGGTGAGCTTCTAGTTCTTCTTTTCCCTCAATTGATCTTCATTTCAAAAACACAAGGCGTATAATCTCAAGATATTTTCTACGATCTTATGTAATTTGACATTGAGCCCCATAATTATAGAGCACGTTAATTATTTTTCAGTCTACACATTTCTATGTATTCATACAAAAAAAATCGCCCAATTTATTGATTTCCGAAAAGGTTCGAACTCTTCCCAAATTAATTATTCCTGGCTATTTAATTCTCGTCCAATTCGGCGGATGAGTATAATAACTGATGTAGCAATCATAGAATGAAAATGGGGAAACGGCTGAACCATTAAATCACACCATCAACCCTCATTTATTGGATTTCCAAGGGATCACCCACTCTGTCCTTCCCAATTACGAATTCAATCGTCCTTTCTAGTTTACATTAACTCTTGCGTAAAATTGCATTTTCCAATTTCATAATACACGAATCCTTTACTCACGAGCCGTTATTATTTCACATACACACAATACAATGTTTTTACAAAATAAAATTTTTATTTGCCAAACTATCTTTCGATCGAGATCGTACTTGAAATTTGACGAGATTCGAGTTGGCTAATTATAATGAGTAGTCGAGTACAGTGTTTAAACCAAAATTTGCTCGGTTGTAATCACGTAAACGCGTGCCGATGAAAATTGACACGGCCGAGAGATTGTCTGGTGTACACGTGGGGGAGGATAAAGGGTGAAACACGTGGGAAGGGATTTTGACCGAGTAATATCCAAAGGGACCAATCGTCAGATTGTTGCAAACAGTATCATGGGGAATTTAATAGATAACGATTTGGATATTAGTGGTAAGGGAATTAATGCCGCAGGGAGATCGTTTCTATCAGTTCGTTAATTACAAGCTTTCGAATCTATTAATATAACACTAAATAATCATTTTCCAAGAAAATTCTCGTGGTTTTTTTTTGAGTTTTTAACGAAATAATTACCCATTTTGTGTACTATAAAAAATCTGTGCTGCAATTGAACTGGAAATATTGATGTCTTATGATGTTACCTTTGTAAAGGATCATTGGAAAATGAAATACTAGACGCACGACAGTATTGATGACTCGAATACTCGTGTCATACAACGAAAGCATTGAAGATTTGTGTGTCCTCGAGAGACCTGTTAAGGTTATCCGGGCTATTTGATCTGCAGCTGCATATCTCGAGCCCGAGTGCAGTAATGGCCATGTGACTTTATTGCCCACCTCGACACTTAGCTCGCGTAGCCTCGCTAGATGGCACGGCAAGTTAAAACGCTGAGTAGACTCAACGATACGACCATTTGACTCTGTAAAATATTCAACCCGAACTAGCAGGATCCCTGCGAAGGGATGACGCGCCCTCTGAAGCTTTCTTCATGAATTATAAGAGCGAGCAAGCTCCAGACGATGAGGGGTAAAGGGGAGAGAAAGGGGGCAAAAAAGACGAGGAATGAGAGAGGCGCACACAGTAAAGAGAAGGCAAAGTGAAGGAGCCTCTTTGGCCTCCTCGAGTCGGAGGCCCCTCGGTGCGACGATAGGAGTCCGAAATAGTCGAGTATCCCCCGCGGTTCTGCCTCGAATCGTCATCAAACACGAACTCTACTTGTTGGGGAAAATCTATGGCCGGGACCATTGTCTGTTGCATTTTCATGAATGATCACTATCGAGTTTCAAATTGGATCTGCTAGAGAGACAGAGAATGGGTGAAATGAAAAAAAAGAATACAGATGGAATGGATGTAGATGAGATCTTGATGATGTTGAAGGTCCCGAGTGAATAAAAGTGGAAGAAGTTTCGCCCAAGGCTCGTCAAACCAAAGATATTACCTTCGGAGCACGAACATCAAGTCGCGCGGGGATATGAGATTTTAGTTCATCGTGTACTCGATGTTCCACGTGTCTGATCGTCACCGCGTAAAGGTGCGCCTCTTTCTCGCTCAAGTCGGATCTCCCCCGGCTGCACATCCCCAGAGAAAAGAAGCAGAAAGAAAAAAAAAAAGAACAGGAGAGAAGAATGAGATGGGGAAAAAAATAGGAGAGACTTTTTTTCAGAACAGGATGACATTGGTCCAAAAGTAAATCAGATTTTTCTCTCTCGCACTTTGCCTAGAGTTGCTCAACGGAGTATGGATATAAATGCTTTTTCGTTCAGCCGCTGGATAAGAAGGAGGACTCGGAGGGTGAGAATCACCCGGGTGGATCTTTGCGGAGAGGAAATGTTGGTGGCGCGTGCAGATTCCTGCGGGATTCACTGGGATCCCTGTCACGTTGTTCTCATGGAAATATCGACGATGTGCTTCCACATCCCTTTTTATACTTTTCTTTCTTTGCATACCTCCGCTATTCTTACCTTACATTTTTTTTTTCGTCTTGTTCGTCGCGCTTTAGAACGAAGATATTGTCGAAGATCTCAAGGGCGTTTCGTGGTGACAGAATAAAAAAAAACCTTTCGCAAAGACGCGGTTAATGAATGAGCCACCCAGCTTCTTATTTATCAAAAGCACTCGAGCATCTTTTGCTATATTACAAATCATAAAGCCGAGTCTCCCAAAGCTCGACGAATTATTTCCGTCCATCTTGCTCTGCAACAGCTTACCCCCTTCGAGCCTCAAATTTCTCTTCGTCATTCAGAACACGTTGGCAATAACAGAAACTCCTTCCCCCTCCCCTCCATCTCTTCGCTGGATAGAAATTGTGTAATAGACATGAAATAAACCCCAGAATACAAATTGGTTTTGCTGGTAGTCTGACAGAGATCCTTTTCTCTCTTTCTCTCTCTCTCTCTCTCGCTCTCTTTTTCACTATCTATATCTCGCATTGGTTCGTGCGAAAAGGGCGATGAACGACTGCGGGACGAAGGCAAAAAAGGGGGAGAAATCGTGCCATGAAACGACGAACGAAAGTCGAATATACTAAGAATTTCTTAGGGATCAAGAGAACGGTGATCCAGGGTCTGATCCGGCAAATACCCGAGGCAACTTAACCGTGGAATGAGCCTTTTTTCACTCGAGGAACGTTGACAAAGGTCCTGCTGGTCCGTCTATTCGTTCGCGGGTGCTCGACCTCCGCCCTTATCACTTATTAGCCTAAAGAGTAAGACTCCTCCCTCCCTCCCTTGCCAACCGCATGACTTTTCACAGCCGCGGCTGCGATCGTTCTTCATTCGTAAGTCAGTTTTTTTTCCCCCTCGATCTCAGGACCCTAACCAAGCTGCGCTAATGAAATGGTAGACCGCGATAATAAAAGATCCAAATCATTCATTCGACCAGATTTTATTCGTTGTCCAGGAAGATAATTGAGGATGGATCAATCAAGATGTGTTTGCTCGGTCAACAAATGAATTCGTTGATCCTTTAGTCAATATTGTACCGACCCCAAGGAAAGATATTGCTCCATCCAAAATTCCTTCCAACGATCGAAATTTTTTCTATAGATTCATCAATAGGGAACCTCATGTATTTACACGATGCTCCAAAGTGTGCTCAAGTTGACGAACGTGGGGAAAACATTTACTAAACTCCTGGAGAATGTGCCCGAAGGAAACTCCTTTGAACGAGTCGCTTTTGCGGACGACTGTCCATCAAAGGGCGGCGTACAGTACAATGTTGACCTGAATTCGAGGAACTCCGATAAATATGGCGACGACTGTTCACAGGACATACACTTGTCTACATTGACCTAGATTCGTGGGAGAAGCTTGATAGACATGGCAAAACGCCACATTTCGATAGAACCCGGAACACGTTGGATCAATGACACGTAACAAAAATTCGTCTGGAAAAAACCACGTATCCATATTTTGAATAATATATGTGTGAATTCAATGAGGATAAACGAGCAACGATATTCGACAATGGTACGAAAGAATCGAATTTGTAGTCGCTCCATGGAACACAATGAGAGATGTGACGGTCAGCATTGATTTCCTGAACTTTCGCGATTCGCAAGTCCTAAACAAACCAAAGGGGCTAAATGCCCCGGGCTGGTCTGACCTCAACGTCGAGAATTGTTCACTCGGAAGAGAACGAGAATTGTGGAAAAATAAAATGTAGCGTTGGACCGAAAGAACTCCTGCGTCATTAACATTTTTCGACATTTTTTTTTTTTCTTGTTCCTGCTGACGACACTCGTCGGAAGTAGCCAATCGGTTTTCTTCCTCTTTTTGCCGAATAATGTCGAAAAGAAAATGGTATTCTTATAGTAAATAAGACCAAAAATGCTTGCCCCGATTATTTCACGATTATTTCCGCATGGCAAATGTTTCCTCGATTATCTTCTCAATCCTGCTAAGCTGATGGCTTTCATTAAGAAAGTCAAATGTCTTCGAAGAAAGAAAGAAATAGAATGAAAGAGAGAGAGAGAGGGATAAGGATAGGTAGAAGAGGAAGTGAGTACGAAAAAACGCGAATCGAATGAAATGTTCGTGCCAACGGAATTTCTGGATGTTCGCCAACGTAGTTCCACTTGGGTTGGTAATGCCCTGATCCGGTTCGTTCGTACATTCCAAAACGAGGGATTCTATCGCGTCGACTCCAAGTTATAGGTTCTCTGGGTTCCTGTGATATTACAAATGGGTGAAAAAGAGAGTCGGTTAAAGAAGTCTAATCTCTGTCTGCCTCTCTCTTTTTCTCTCTCTCTCTATCTTTATCTCTCCGAATTTCACTTAATAATTTTATATTACGAAGGGCCGTGTAATCTTATTGTCGAAAATCGAATTCGACGAATCTCGTTGGGTCTTTGGGAAGTTTGAGAGTCTTCTTAATAAGACACATTAAAGTAACAATGAAAGATTGAACCATGTTAGATGATACATCAAAGAAAAAGATTGAAAAAAAATAAAATAAATAAATAAATAAAGAAAGAACGAAAGAAAGAACAGTGAAGCACCATATTGTGTGCGGACAGTGCGGATATGTGAAAGAAATGAGATGAGCGACTCTGAAATGGAAGTGGTGGATGCCTAGAAGTCACTGCCAAAGTGGACTAATGTTAGGATTGGTCGGCTGGTCTGTGTTGCAGCCAACGGGGTGTCCTCGTTCAATGGAACGTCCGGTGGAGTTGGAACGGCCTTGACGTCGCTGGCAGTTGTTCCCGGTGAGCCGGGAACCGGCACCTGGGACTCCCCGAGACTCTGTCCGCTTTGCGCCCGTGTCTACAGCAACAACAGCAATCTCCGTCGTCATCTAAGATCCGCGCACTCGTCAAACGCTTCGGATCTCCTCGAACTAACGTCATTGCAACGTCGAACAATGGTTATTACGTCTGGGGCTTGTAACGTCCTCGACGATCAGCCGACCGGAAACGTCAAAATGTATTTCGATGATTCAAACGAAAAGTCCAATGTCGCGGAAGCTCATTATCGAAACGATGCTTACGAAGACATTCAGTGAGCCAATTCAATCCGTGCCATCAACGAATCGTTTTATTTCAACGAGTAATCGATAGCTCTGGGTCTGAAGCTGAGAGAGGGTGGGGGGGATCAATGTTGCTCCGAACTTCCGCTCATTGACATTCCTACGGAACAAAAATAGGTTACCAAAAAGAAAAGCGCCATCTTCGAAATAAACGTATCTCCAATGAAAGCTCCCCCGAGAGAAATCTCCAAAACAAAAAATTCACTGATGATATTCCAAAAAACCAGGCAATTTCCACCCCACGGGAAACATTTCATTTCAAAAAATTTTCAAGATCACGTTTACATGCATACACAGAGAGTCAAAAAATAGAGAAAAAAAAAAGTATCGTCTGCTGCGGCGAGAGTTATAAAAGCTTTGGCTCGTACGTGGGGTCTCGAGCCGTTTCGCACGACGGGATATTTGTTGGCATAACGTAATCCCAACTGCTTTTCGGGTATCCGACTCTACGGTCCAATGCTTGCTACAAAAATGTGCTTGCATGCGTGTATTTTTGTGTATGTGTGTGTGTGTGTGTGTGTGTGTGAAAGGAGAGGGGGAGGGGTTTGGATAAAATGGGAGGAAGATAGTGTTGAATAGCTTCCTGAAGGAATTCAGGAGTGATCCGGGAGCCAACGACCCCTCTAGATCCATATGTATATATACACACGTATACACAAATGCATGCGGCATTGTATGTATTTGTGTACTCGAGTCAGGGACAGATCCGAACGTGAACGTAACTTTGGTCCGTAAAGCTATCCAGAAAAGCGGATAAAGACGGGAAAACGGAGCTGGGGGAAAAATAGAAGTGATTCTGGTGCTTCTGGTCCAGTATGCACCAGGTTCTCGTGTGTCCTCTCGTCCATGTGCACGTGCAATGGCGATTCACTCGAGTTTTTTATCGCCCCCTCGTTCCAGTCGCGAGAGAGTGGAAGGTTTATATATCGAGCCGTTGAATTATTTCATGGTGCACACTGTGCTTACGTCAATTTACGTTTCGAAACATCCCAATGGAAAATTACTCCACGAGAAAATACACACAAGATAATGGCCCGATGGACTTTGACTTATATACGACGAAAAATAATTTAGTAAACAAGTTATACATCTGAAAACAAAAAAAACTTGAGATCAGATGGATTTGCAGTAAAACAATCTGAGAAACATAATTTATTGAAGTACATTTTTTTTTTTTTAATCATAATTTGAATGTTCTTTGTGAATAAGTTGTAGACTGATAAGACACAGATGAAAATAATAAAACATTTTACGAAAATATTTCATTGGTCAGAAATCGTGTCCTCGAAATTACGATTTTTCCTACGCAATTATTGTTATTATTTCTTTTATCGTATATATTATCGTCCCGAAGATGATCCCCTTCTATAAAGATCCGCCGTTGGCTATACGATGATCGATATACCAGGAGACCCTTATCACTGTAGCTCCTCGTCTCCTCATCACGCATCAAAAGAACTTTTAATTCAGTCGAAGCTGTCTTTCATTATCTATTACACAAGCCTCGACGATGAAGGATCGGGAATAGAGTTTCAATCGAGACCACAAAATTTTCATCTTCGAGTTATAATCACTCGGCCTTTTTTAATCACTGTCTTATTTTAAATACCCCTGTCTTTCGTGATGAAGTGAGAAAGTATATTTCTTGAGCATTTATTATTAAAAGTAATGACAAATTTTAAAAGATTTTTTTTT
>JABMBV010039069.1:0-14898 GCA_018906735.1 Mesochorus sp. PSUC_FEM 10030011
TTTTTTTTTTTTTTTTTTTTTTTTTTTTTCACCGCGAAAAGAGAACGGAGAGCCTTCTCGAATAGCATTTTTTTCCCCTCTTAATCTCTCTTGCCCGTGCTCACACAAGTGTAATAACACACCCAGCACTTTTCGTTCCCTTTCGTTCAGTTTCTCTCACTCTCTCTCTCTCATTCTCTCTCTTTTTCTCTCTCTTTTTTCCTCTTTCGCCCGAGAGTTTCGTGCCTCGGACACGAGAGCTTTTTCATTGTTTCTCCCTTTGTGCTTGTACCTTCTTTTTCACTTTTCTTTTGTTAACGGTGTCACACACATTCCCGTTTATATATGTGCGTGGCTTCGCGGTAATTTCTCGTTGCACCCTATCAACGTCGAACCCGAGTGTTCTCACTTTTTTTCTTCTTTAATTTTTTTTTTACCTCCCCCCTTTTTTTTATTACATTTGAGCTTTATTACATGATTCTTCCCGCAATACTCATCGCTTACGAGGCAAAAAAGAAAAATCTTTACGTTTGCGATGAAAAAAAAATGAGCGCACACGCATACACACACACACACACACACACGAAAGAATTACCTCTGATTCGCAGTCAGCGATTATACTTTTCAACGTTTTCGCAGCTGAAAGAAATATACGATATAAATTTTACTCGAAGCACCTCACAAGCGTCAGCATAATAAATAATTTACACGGATCAGTGAGACAACGAAGGCGGTTCATCCGTAAAATTTCATTTTTGATTCTTGAAACATTTTTTTTTTATATTTTCTCTAGAAGTAGAGTGTAATCAACAGAAGCTCTGGGCATCTTGTATTTTATGCATTTAATACATCGCAACCCTTAAAAATCCCCAACCGACTTTACCCTTTGCTCGAGGAACTCGAGAGAGGAGGGTAAGAAAGGGGAAGGGCGTGAAAGGGTTGAGAGGGAGACGTAGACAGGCAGAAGTACACCGAGTGAGTGAGACATGATTTGGAACACCTCGATGGGGTTTAGAAGAGAGTATCTCTAGCGAGAAAGGAGGAGGAGGAGGAGGAGCTCGAGGGGGTAGAGGAGGAGATGAACGCGGGAAGGGAGGATATAGCAAAGAGGAGGATGGTCTAACCGAACTTAATTGAATCCCAGTCCGAATGTATAATATGTAGACTGCTTGCATAATGTCGTATGCCCGTGTGGCAGAGGTTGTCATAATGCTTCGAATCTATCGTTGAAATAGCCCCGACGAATGGGTTTTCTCATGCTCGTTACTATATATCGTAGCCAATATCTATATATGTGCGTACATGCCAACGTACATGCAAATATATATACATATATTTATTCATGTATATATACATAGATATATTATCTATTCGACCTGGGGCACAGACATCGCGACGAGAGTTTGAGAACCATCCGCGGAATTAGATATACAATAATGTAAGCAGAGCTCAGTGTGGTGTAAGGGTTGGCGGTAAGGTCATGTATATTCATACATCGGCCAGCCAAACCTTTGCCTTCCCTTTCTCTTCCCTCTGTCTCTCGCTCGATCTTCCACCACCCCGTTTTCACCCCTTGTTCGACCGACGACAGAACCCACACTCTCAAATGCTCTCTCTCTCTTGCTCTCTCGTTTTCCCTCTCTCACTCTGGGCACCAACGCAAACCTTGGCTCTCGCTTACATATACATATAATAACCTCCCCCCCTCTACGAGTTTTGCAACCCCTTCGACCATCAGACTCGAACCATCCACTCCTCACAAACGTCTCTTACTCTCTCCGTTTTCCTCTGGCCAAACAACGTCGCGCGGTGAGGGATATATATATATAAATGTGTAGAGAGCGAGAGAGAATGGATTTACGCTGCATTCTCTATACGCGGGGGTTTATGACTATATAAATTCCGGGTATGTATATATGTATATCGCATCGGGCATGGCTTTTAAGAAGCCCATATTTGAAACCCTTGTGGTTTTCTCGTGTATATATACGAGAGGGTTCAAAAGAACGGGGAAGACATTCGAGGTAAAGTCATCGACCCTTATAGAGCCGGGAAAAACGTTTTTAACAAACAACATGGCTCATCGATGCTATTATTTTTATTATTCAATCAATATTATATGCAGGCACTGTATCGACAAGACATGCACTTCCGGATTATCTCTTTTTTTTTTTCAAATATTCAAAGGATTCCTGCAACTATAAAAGACTTTACATTCAGTATGAATATCGACGAAAAAAAAAAACGTATAAATAAAACAAAACGCGTCTCCGGCGTTACGCAAAACTCTCGTATACCGAACGATCGACCCGCAGCTCAGACAAACACAATTTGTTTTATGGGAATCAGTCAATTTGTTCAATTGAAGTCAGAAACACTAATATTAGTTGTGCGCGTGTAAGTTCGTACGATAGACGATGGTCATGTCACACGAGCATACCGAAGTCAATGCACACACACACACACACATATACGCGTATGAGAGAGTCCAAGAACAAAAAAAAATAGACCATGTAAAGTAACGATGATCACACAACAGACGATGTTGTTATCATTCTATGTACATTCATTGATTAATGCGAAATGGTGCATAGGGCAAACGGTGATCAAACTATAGTTCCCGGCTTGATCGATTATTAGCTGCTAGCGTTGGTATTCGCATATAATCATAATGAATATTGCATATTAATCGGAATACACAACAACGTTATTGTGTTCTTAACTTATTTTTTTTTTATTTTCCTTTATTACGAAAACGAAGTTAAAATATATATATACCTTTTGGGCGTAAACAAAAATTACATAAAATAACAAACGCACAATGGTTTATTGATAATTCGAATTTATTTTTTTTTTCGATCTGATATACCACACTGAATTTGTAATTCATTATCGCGATATCTTGCCGAAAGATATGCAACGAAAGAGGGATATCGAAATATAATGAGGATACAAATATTTACAAGTAAGATATCTCATGGCGGTTGAACGCGAAGTGAGGAGAAGAAGAAGAAGAAGAAGAAGAAGGGGAGGGGAGGTGACTTCATTATAATCTCGCGGGATGATTTTCTCACCGTGTACTACTGGGACTCACACCACACCGCGGCCGTTTCGCATTCACAATGAACCGCGAGTGAAGGAGTGAGAGAATGAAAAGAAAAGAGAACGAAAGGATGGTCATTCATTTTAATGTCCATTAAATGCAGATCTCGCCCACGAAACAGACGTTTTATCCCCGCGTATACTTCTCGAATCATATTACTCAGAACGGTAATGAAGTCTTGGTGGCGCAAGAGCAATGTTATACATATATACATATATCTATATAATACATTTTTTTACCCTCTTTCCAGCGAAACTTTTAATTCTTCGATTTACAGCAGAGCGAGAGAAAGAGAGAGAAAGAGAAGAAAAGATAGATAGATACAAAAAAAAAAGTAAAAAATAAAGAAACCCAAGGGTCGATTATTTCGATCATCAGACAAATATTACGTGAACAAGTTACAATAAAGGAAAAAGTTATTTCTGGAAAATCCTTTTTTTTTTGGGTTTCTTCTCTCTCAATATAAGCGGTGAGAAATGCATAAATGATTCACGCATAAATCATTCGCGAAAAAAAAAAAAGTTTCTCTTCGCGAGCGGGAGTTTCAGAGGCGGCATTAAATACATATAGATTCGTATAACGTAGTCAACATTTCGCACAATCTACCCTTTCTATCGGCCCTAATTTATGTTGAGCGAGGCAACCAGTAGTGCCGAGGTTCGGGCACACACAATAATTCGCGTCTTGGTTGCTTTCGCGCTTCTCAATACAATGTATCGGTGTGTCGTGCACATATGTATATAAAGTGAATTATATATATATGTGTGTATGTGTGTATATGTGTACATATATATATACATAAAGCGAAGGAAAGCTCGGTAATGTTTCAAGTGGCTTGTCTGTTGCTAATTTACCCCACACTGTGGGGGCTTGATGGGGGTCTGTCTACCCGCTGCCACGCTCTACTCGTTACGATAAATCGGTCATTATCTATAGCACGTACACAATATACGTGAATATACGTACATGTACGAGTGATGCGTGTTTATGTGTGTTTGTGTGTGTGTGCATGATATATAGAGGATATATTATTTATGCACCTGTATAGAAATGTATATTTATATGTACAGAGTTTGTGGTGTGTACATGTAGATATATATAACGAGAGCAAGGGTTATATATTATGTATAGCATGCAAGCGTATATATACATATATACAGATAGATGTAACGGGACCCATGTGGAATTTTCGATCTATTCTTAACGCAGCCACAGGGCCACGGTTTAAGGTGTACTTGGGGTGGGGATTCGAGAGGAGAAAAACAGGCAGCTCGTTAATTAGTTATACTTTTGTCCCTCCCTCACCTCTCTCTCTCTCTCTCTCTCTTACTCTTTTCCTCTCCTATTTCCCCTGGTCCCGGAATACGTGCATACAATATCACCTGAACGCGTATCTGGGTGCAGCTGTTTATGACCCCGCATATAGTATGTATAGTTGAAAATTCGTTGGAAACATTGTGTGAAGTTGTAAGGCTCCTTCGAATTACCTTGAATAATCTGAGCTTCTTCGACTTTGGTAGACGCGATTATGGCAAAGTGTACTACACAGACACACACACACATATATACAATATATATATATATGTGTGTGTGTGCACATTATTACATGTATATCCCTCGGATCATCGGATATTCCGAAGTTTCAAACGGGGCACAAAATATGAGGAAACTACCCTTATTCGCCTTTCGGCTAGCTTTCGCGTGTAAAACACTAATGTATGCATACTAGTCTGCTGGGAATGGAGGGTATGTTTTTCAAGATTTTCAGGTATTTTTTTTTTTTATTTTTTATTATTCTTATTTTCGATGTTCATGAGCAGGACCATGAGAAAGAGAGGGAGTTGGTGAAGGGGGTTGAAGAAAATGAGGAAAAAAAAAGGCGAAGAGAATGAAAACTTAAGCATATGAGCACGACGAGGGTTTTGCTAGACAAGAGTGTAAGGACATGAACCCTTTCACGTATCCTCGAACAACCCTTTTCGTGTGGGCTCGCCCCAAAGTGAAAGAGTGAAGGAGATAGAGGGACTCGAGGTTGGAACATTAATATCGCGGAATGAAGCTCATTTGCATATAAATAAGGTGGGACGAGGTGGGTGGGTGGTGGCAGGGGTGGAGGAAAAGGGGGCATGGAAAAGGAAGAAGCAACGAGTGGAGGGGTGGTTATGAAAGGGTAAAGTGGTAGGGTCTCCGGGCTGGATGAGCCACCGCTCTTTCCCGTCTCATCTACACCTCCTCTGCGACCTCTTTCCTCTTCCCCCACCCCACCCCCCCTGTTCTCTGTGCCTTCAACCCCTTGGCGAGCCAAAACCTCCCCTGTCCTTTCCTGTCGACTAATTACACTTACAGACAAAGCGTCGCGGCTTCCCAGGCGTCTCGCACTCAGGAAGCTCGTGTATATGGAGAGAGAGAGAGAGAGAGAGAGGTGAGAGAGGAAGCAAGAGGAAGAGAGGGAGAGAGAGAGAGGGCGGGGGTTCCTATGGTCAGATCTCATCATTCTACCGATAACACAGAGGTTTGCAATGACCACGTGATTATTGCGAGATTTCTCTGCTCCCGCAGGTACCTTTCTCCTCTTTGCCTTATCACATCCATTTCTCCTCGTACCCATTCAACACAAATTCTCCATTTATTGAGTCCCCGCGAGTATATTCAACTCGTTTATTGACCGGGTTCTTCACTTAAGTAAGAGATACCACGTGTGATATAACGTGTAATCACGGTATTTAAATCTCGACAAAAAATGTATTCATATTAATACGAGTCAACTCTCGTTGTTCAGCGCTGAGAATTTTCTCTTTTTTTTTTTCATGCTCACCCACCGCCACACATTAACCAGAGTTTTCGTCGTCGTTGAAACTCTTCGAAAGCCGATGCGCGGCGTATATAGGAGTGTATATACTATAAAAATACGTATTAACGATTCAGGAATACCCGACCATTAGTCCAAAGACCGTACCGCCCGGCCTCTACTCCGTGGCTATCGTTTATTAAGCACAAACGGATATTAATGGATTTTTACACACACGCCAAATGCTCGCATGCCTCTCTCTCTCTCTCTTTCTCTCTTTAGGAAGCTGCTAGGGCAGTCTCTTTCCGTTATCTCTCGTTTTTTTTTCGCCTCCCACCACCCCCTTCCCACAACAACACACATCGAGGCACCTCTCTCTCTCTCTCTCTCTAACTCTCCCAACTCCCGCGCTACGGGGTTCGAAGCCAAATCCAATTACTTTTATTCGGGTGAAATGAGTGCAGCTAAGTCATTAATACTAATCAATGGGTGGACCGGGACCAACACCCGGGAATCTCGCACGTTCCTCGTACAGGAATTACCCATAACTCAAACGGTTAAATTACTTTATTGCAAAAAACTTGCGTTTTTGTGCGAACGCGTTCTCGTGTGGTATGCGCCATATAGAGAGGAGAGCCCTGCTACGGGATGGTAAAAAGAGATATTGTGGGAGGCAAGCACGTATATAGAAAAGTGCACATATTACCCTCGAGGCATCGAAAATCCTTTCACCCCACTCTCCCCACCAACCCTCGCACTCGCATTTATACACAGTATACACGTATATGTGCGTCGCGCATTGTTAAAGGCCGGGGCGCCGATAAGTAATGTTTATCGTTACATTTCCAACGACTTCTGCAGTCACAGTTCGCCCGCTGCCATGAATCCACTACCTGTACAACCCCCTCCTCCCCCTCCTCCCTTGCGCCCTCCTCCTATTCGCCAGCATTTTTTTATCCGCCATCAGGCGTCGCTCGTTTCGTTTTTCGCATTAGTGAGATGACCCGTGCTCTGACGGCTGGAGCAATTTTTTTTCATCCCCGCGTATAGTATACGAACGAACGGTTTTAAAGTAAATTTACAATATTATAATACCGGACGTACCGAGTTTTCTTTATTGTTTTTATTGAGCTTTTTCTCTCGCGTGCTCAGCCGATCAACGTGCATATTTACGTACCGCACATTTTTACCCCACTCTTTCTCTATAGCTCGCTCTCGGCCATCCGAAATTGGTATTGTTGCGCGATTATGCAAGCCCAGTTTACTCAGACGATCGAGCAAATAGCCGGTTACTTTAACTGCTGCGGCCAATGTGTATATGCGCGCCGGTATTATATGCGGGGACACGCCGAAGCGCACATCGACAAATTTTATAGTTTGCCCTGACTCACAGCTCACTAACCCGCGCTCGCGGGTCTTCAATCTTTATACAAATTGATCTGTTACGGAATTGCTGTCTTTTGTCGCGATAGCACGGATTCAAATGTAATTGCGAAATACGATGGTGTGTCTGTGTGTGTGTGTATGTAACTTTTTTTTCTCACAAATCTCCACCGCGGCAGCATTGAAATCAGTTTTTATCGAATTTTTTTTCTGTATCTTCCCATATATTTTTAAAAAATCCATTTCATCATTAAGCTTTTATATATTTTGCATAATTCATCGTGTGAAAATGGTTATTTTCCATGGGCTGGCGAAAAATCTCGACCGAAATTGCTTAATCCAAATAATAATGTACGTATTGTATTGGCCGCTGTATTTTTAATTGAGAATAAAAAAATAATGAACTCTCTGTATCGATGTCGAGGCAACATATATATTTGTAATACATATATATATATATAGACACTCGATATATATTCACATGGGCGTTTGCATCATCGTTGGCCTGATGGAAAAACGAAAATTGCAAATTCGTGAGCCAGTCTCTGCAAAAAGCTTCCGGTAGCATTTATTTTTATGAAAACGACCAAATTCTCTCTTCCTCCAGAGCTCTCTCTGCGTACACCAATCGGTCCGATCAGGTTATAGTCACGCGCATCCCTTCCCCCCCCTCCCCCTCCTTCCCCTCAAACTCTTCTCGCAGCATTTCTCCCTCTCGTAAACATACATTCCTGCGGCTTACTACGTCACCCACACACTTTTACAAGTAAAACGCTGAGCGCCCATACATTTCACGTGGCTTAATCCCCCTTGCCTCGTCCATTTAATATGCAGTGCCCATATCGCCAGTCGTTGCACCCGCGTTTACGAATTCACGCTGGACAGCGGAAAAAAATTGAACTGACCACCCCTTCCCCTTATGTTTCTCTCTTTTTTTTCCCCGCTATATAGAAGGCGATTTTCGTTCGTTAACTATTGACCGGGCTTTATCGAGGGTGGAGTATAGCAGTTTTTTTTCCACCCAACACGCTGAGCTGTAACCCCCCCTCCTCCCCTTCCCTATCCCCAAATACAAAATGGTTGCAGAAAATCTCGGGATCCAAGAGACAACTTTGCCGATAAGAATGCACTGCAATTTTGTATATACACGTATATATAGCCGACGGTTTTACGATGTGACGGTGAAAAAATGAATTTGGAAAATCCTAGGTAGAAACTAAAAAGTCTATGGTTGATGATCGGAATAATCAGATTCTGGTTACTTTTCATTTTGATTTTTTTTTTGTATGGGATGTACGAACTTACGGCATATAGTTGAAAACCAGAAGAGCTGGGTTATATTATGCTCGATGGAAAAAAAAAAGGAGAAACGATCGCAGTACTTGTATGCCTGTATTATGTGCGAATGCCCGATGCTCGGCTCTCGTGAAGAATACTTTGGTTAAATTTGCCGGGTGCACCCAAAAGGGAAGCTCTAAAACGCTTAATCTGTATCTAACTATGGCGATACATGTTCCGCGGCATATTTCCATTCCATTATGCAAAGTGGCAGTGGTACCGGTAACATTACCGCCCGTATAGTTTCAACCGATCGTCGAGGAGCGAGGAAGAGAGCGGGAGAGCCTAGTAAGGCATTTCATTGAAACTCGCTATCACTATATGAGAATATACTGTAGCACATATACACGCATTTGTATACATATATAGTATGTATATTTTATCGATTTATTATAATCGGGAATATGTCTTCCGGGGGAGAGACCCTTTTCTTCTTCGAGTTTAGCACTGCGACCACAAACTCCAATCACGATCCCATTAAAACGTGAAAATAATTAATGTCCCGCATATATGTTTCTTGAAAACTTTTCTGTGTCTTGTATTAACCGATTTTTTTTTCTTCATTGCTGCTTTCAGGATAGCGACAGAAGTAGCGCTGGAAGTCCAGAGCCGGCGTCCGGTGTGATGCATGAGCATCGAATGTTGCTTGAGAGCATGAAAAATTCGCGAAAGCGAAGGAAAAGCGTCTCACCTGAGAATATGTCGCAGGCGAGTCGGGCGGCTGAGGCACAAGCTCATCTCAATGGTACCAGTACGTATAAAATATAAATAAATGTATAAAAATAAGAAGAAGAAGAAATGCTAGAAGTCTCAAGTTTTTTTTATTGAAATAAAAAATAAGCAAATTATACGAGAAGTTAACTCAAAAGAGAAAAAAAAAACTGTGTCCATGAATTCCAGTGGCGGGCATGGTGACACTTCAAAATCTCCAGAATTTAGCGAATCTTCAGAACCTGCCGCAGGTCGCGTCATTGGCAGCGGGACTACAGACTATGTCGGCGAGTTTATCCAACAGTCAATTGATCAATACTCCCTTGAATCTTACAGTCAGTTCGTCTGGTAAGTTTATAGAATGAATAAATCGGGAGTAACATAATCCTGGATGTTATATAATAGGTCGCGAATGGGTAAAGAGCAATGTAGGATTAATGAACTCTTATGAATAGCCGGGACGTTACCGACCGCATCGAGTACGACAACAGTGCCGCATCTACTACCTCCTAGTTCTGCCCCCATGGCGACGTTACCCCAGTTACTTTCGCAGCCTCAACCGGTCGCGATGCCCCAGTTTATTTTAACGTCGGGTCAGCTAGTCCAGGGTATTCAGGGTGCTCAGCTCTTGATACCAACGTCGCAAGGTGAGTTTTAAGCCCAATTGAAAATATGATTAAAACCCAATCGGCTTGGGACAATACAGCATCCGATAGAAATAGCAAATTTATGGTGGAAAGTTCCATCGCCATCTATATTTGGGGATTCGATCATCCGGATTATTAGAGGATCCACGAATGGACTATCCGTGATGTTCGAGTCTTAATCACACTTGCACAGCTGCATAAAATTACTCAATCGAGTTTACGCTGATATATACTATATACACGTCCACACACACACACACATATATATATATAACTATGAGCATGCATACATCGGCGCTATTTCAGAGGCCGCAGGCTTCATGCCGGAGACTATCTCTGACCAGTTCGGACCCAGGAACCCCACCGGTCCTCGTGTCCATACTTAGTGTGGTTCTAGGGTTCCAAGCAGACCACGTTGAGAGAGGCGAACAGAGAGAAAGCGCTGGCAAACTCTGCAACTAATTTCAATGTATAATTAACGTCTCACTACGATCCCCTTTTGCTACGAGACCCCACTAGCTCTCTGTGCCTTTCGTCGTGGTCTGCGCCCGGTCAACCCCTCCTCTTTTGTGTGTGGATATACATATAACATTGAATATATGTGTAAGTGTGTGTGTGTGTATAGACGCCCGTTGGTCTCAGTTGGTCCGATCGTTCGTCCATTCGCCCCCTGGCCGCCTAGCCCTCTGTGCTCCTCTTCTATGAACATTAGACGCTGTCGCCGTCGTGTCCGCACGTTTCTCTCCGTATACCCAAGCATGGTTGGTCTCACAAGGATTCGATGGTTATTATATTGATTTCCGACGAGTAGTTATATGTATGCATACGTATATATATACATCTTTCGGGAGATAGATTTCCGCACTAACTTCCATCTTTTTTTTCTCCATTTCAAGCCACCAAGTTCATGTCAATATAACAGTTTGGAAACTTGAAACCTGTACAACTCTCGAAGCAACTTAAGTTACTCACTGGGTTGTGCGCGTGTTTACAAACTCACGTAGCACACGATAGCAATATGAAATTTCACTAGGCAATAACAATGACGAAAATACGACACAGTCGATTCACGTTCGTCTTCGCAATACTCGTCAATCTAATTAAGATCGAGATTACCTCGATACAGAAAGAATGGTGATGTATATGCGAACACTGCTTACGCGAGTTCATTGAGATTCCAGGATCCTAAATCTTATCGTGCTAGACACCGTCAGGGAACCGCAGACACATCCATAGAACCTGCACGATTTATACGTCTGTTTCACCATCAAAACTCTCGTTTACGTATGCGAATAAATCTAAACATCGTAATCGGTTTATTATCTAGCTTCGCCTCAGTACGTGCAACTTTTATGGCTGTTCGAAATACGGGATTTGCTTAGCAAAGCTATTAGGTACATACACAGGTACTCAAGATCAGTAATCATATTAAGCGCGTGTAGGCGAGTTAATCAGATTAGGGGAGCTGGAAGGTAATCCTGAAACTATTCTAAGTATGATTAGGCAGCTCAGTCCTTCTCGGCTAGCCTATACCAACCTAGAGATAGAGCGTCACATAGAATAAGAGAGAGAGAGAGAGAGAGTGAGAGGAAGACCAGTTTACAGCAGGACCGAGCGTACTCTACCTGGTACTATGAAGACGACGATAATAGTTTGCCAACTACGCTGGCCTTCCACGTAACCTGCCCTATGGGTTGCTTAATAATCCCTCTATGAGACTCTGATAACTTCACTACCTATACCCCACCCAGATCAACGAAATGTGTACGTTACACGCTATACACTAACTGTATATACGCAATTTACAACGAGGACACTTGATAGAAGTCTCGTCATGCAGTTTCCCGATCGTTTAAAGGCCCTGAAATTCGATACAAAGCAGCCAAAGTATAACCGAAGTACGGGAGCTTCAACAAGATACGTTTCCTCTTATTTCTAGGTATCGCGACGCAAACTATTCTTACAATTCCGGTGAGCCACGTAACGAACAATCAGATGGTGAATTTGGCCCTTAGTAATGGCCAGGTCGTGTCGACGACACTTGCGAATCTTCAATCGATCGCGGCGCCACAGACAATGATGAACGCACCATCCAGCAATGGTAAAATTAATGAAACGCATTTAACTAAAAAAACTTCTGATGGGATGATTCTCGATGTTGATGATGAATTGTCCGATTGCCGCAGTTCCAACGAGTCCGAACCTCGCCTCGGGCCTAGGACTCAATCACGCCAGCCTGCCACATCTCCTTGGCAACAGTTCGGCGAGTCAGCAGCTTCTAAATGCGATACAACCTCAACTCCTACAGGCTGCCCAAGCGGCTCAAGTCCAGGCGGCCCAGGCGGTCCAAGCGGCTCAAGCGTCGCAGCAGCCGCTACTGACCACCTCTCTTCATCAGCATAGTCATCGGCATACCTCACACATGAATCATTACCCGGTAAGCCCGACAACAATGTAATTAATTGACAGGTTAATTCACATCGATAGAGAATGATGCAAATGTCAAAAGTTATTAAAAAACTCTTCGGCATTAGAATTTAGCGGGATATTCACTCGGTGGTTGCTTTAACTTCAATGTTGTTCATTGATCCCGTTGTTGAGACGGGGATAAAATGCTCTGACAATGTTGCGCAATTAGCTTTCACCGTCCGAACTGTACTTGATAATTCTCGATCTCACGACAGAGTGAAAGAGAAAGAGAGAGAGAGACAGTATAATCTCGTTAAAGAAAAGTCCTTCCATCGTCCGTTACCCCGCATAATTTTGCCGTTTCGCGTCGTCGTCGTCATCTCTATAATGGACTAATTAGATTGTACAGTATTCCGATTTTATCGAGAAACTGCTGATGCTTTTTTTTTTCTTCGTGCTATGACAAATGTCTCGTGAATGCCTCTTCTGCATAATTGACGGAGAAAAATATCCGTTTATTCGCAATATTTGAAAAAGGAATAGCTTAAATAAGTATCTTTTCCCTGTTTTTTTTGTTTCTTTATTCTGCCGTCGTTACGAAACGCAGTCATCGGATAAACATCACAAAGACAGGCCCGAACAATCGTCACCGATGAACGGACCCGTCGTATCCGCTGCATCCGCGCTCAACAGACTTGCCGCCAGCAATGGCGAAATTACCATCACCACGACGCATGGACCCAGTGGTGGAAGCGGGATAAAAACGTCGCCGAGAAGCTTGCACAGCCCCAAGGACGAGGAAGACGACTTGCTGAGCGATTCGCCGAGTAAGTTACGCCTCATTTATTTAACCCTGGAGATCATGACTCATTTTTTTTTGTTATCTCTGAACGCATGACTGGGGTGTATATATGGACGATATTGTCGATCGTAAAAAAAACCGGTTCTGCTGGAATAAATCGACTTTATAATACATACATTTCTTCGTTTTTGTTTTTCATCAGAAGAAAAACCGTTCGCGAGTCATCTGATTTAATGTACATTTAACTAGTTAACAATTCATCTCGAAGGTTAACAATAATATCTCCCACTAAATTCATTAGAAGATTCAAAATTATTTCACCTAATGAAGTTATTTTATTCAAAAAATAATATATTATATTCTACATTGTTAAAATAGAATTATTTTATTAACTTTAAATCCAATTCACCTCGTAACGAAAAAATTATTCATTTATAAGAATTCATACTATTTTACTTATTCTTAAAATTTTTTTCAAGATAAATAAAATTTTCAAAAATAAAAAGAAAATCATTCGCCCCATCGTTTTGTGATTATGAATAAATAAATTCGTAAAATGTATTTTATCATCGTGAAAAATTGTTAAAAAGAATAATTAAAGTTACTTTATCTTATCAAAATCACTATTAAACAGTGTTATCATATCTGAAATATAAAAAAAAATTCTAATGCAATTTAATCTAATCTAAACTAATTAAATTCAATCTAATCCATTCTAATCTAATCTAATCTAATCCAATTTAGTTTAGAATAAGAGTATTAAAATATCAATTACGTTCCATATTTACTATAAAATCCTCTAAAATTAATTACTATCAATTTTTTTAAAATAAGGTGACACAAGTAAATTCTCATGCATTCATCACAACTTAAATTTTGGGTCTTCACTACATCTTTCATTTCCGTCTAATCTGCGTTTCGAAAATTTTATTCACAAAACACTCGGATTGTAAATATCTTATTTCACTCTTCATCGATTGAAATAATCACGTAATAACGAATTTTCAAAAAAAAAGGAAAACAAAAACAAAAAAGAACGAAATTTGACCTCCACTTCCTTAGCTCTCATTATTATCAGAAATAAACCACGGTGATCTCTTGGCTGATTGTTCCCGCGGTATAATGACTGTCGTAAAGATTTCCCGTGACGATTGTTTAAGTGTCACCAAGAGACCGGAACACGCCGTAGTTAAAGCCGTCTCAGGCTGCAAAGTCCGGGTGTTACCGAATTTTGTAGATAATTTACAATTACCGGTTGCGAAATAGTTGGTCGTTTCTATGAGGCAATAAGCGTGTATTATTTTTTTTAGTGATTACAAATTATGTGGGCGCCTCTATGACACTATCGTGAAATGTTACGTATCTCGTGGCTATTTCTCTCAGGGAAAACGCTTTGTAATTTCAATTCCGGGTCTCTTCGATGTTTTAGAATTACGTTTATTTCCTTTCATTCTTTTTGCAATTCCCATTTGAAGCAATAAAGGGGAAACAACCTGTTGAATTATATCCCTACAGACCAACCGACGATAAACGAAGCAACGAACAACGTTGTCGACGGTATAAATCTAGACGACATCAAAGAGTTCGCTAAGGCGTTTAAGCAGCGTCGTTTGTCCATGGGTCTGACGCAAACGCAGGTCGGACAAGCACTCAGCGTCACCGAGGGTCCCGCCTACAGTCAAAGCGCAATATGCAGGTGAGCAGCAACACCGACAATGAGAGACTATATATATATATA
>JABMBV010039180.1:0-14854 GCA_018906735.1 Mesochorus sp. PSUC_FEM 10030011
TGTTTATTAATTTAAAGTTCCATTTTATTTTGAATAGAATAATAGTGTCATAAAATATAGTGACAGATTCATGATATTTATTTTAATTGAAGACTTCTCGTTTGATATTCGATCTAATATATTATTTTTCTTTCAAAAAAAAATATAAACAATGAAATAAAAATGCATTGATGTCGATTGATATACTATGTTTGCATAAGATGGTCACGACCCTCGAGTTCACAAGACTCTCAAAGTTCACTTTTATTTGTCATTTGATCAGGGGTAGAAGGGTCGAGTTTCCCTTTATCGATTCGTCAACTCTCTCCTTGCTGTTTGTCCAGCGAAAAACGAGTAAGGGTCTCTTACGAACCATCACGAGATCCGGATCCCAAGAGAATGGATGGGCACGAGACACTAATCCATCACGTATGGATTGAAACACGCTGAGAGTTTTTTTCACAGCACGTAACATTACGATCGTGTATAAATAATATAAAGTTATAGACAATGGTACGGTGGATAACGGATAGTATCGGATATCCAATTAAACATGGAGGGGGGAAAAGATTTTTTTAATTTTCAATAAAAATAAGTTTTACAACTCAAATAAATTCAAACCAAAGTACGAATTTTATTAATTTTAATAAATTTCGTTGTGGTCTGAGAAAATTAATGTTTTTATCAGAAACAATTTTTTGTATTCTTCGTTGAACGACATATCGAATTTCATCGAGCAGCGCATTCCAGCTAGACTCAATTTCGTATAAAAGTTTTCGACGGGATCTGAAGTCGTAAAACTTCGTAATAAAATCAAATATCGCGTCGGTTTCGCTATTGGACTTTCGTTCACTTATATACCTCCTATATATTACGACCGAGGGTAAATTAACGCGATAGTATATCATTCACGTAACGTCACCTGTGCGATCCAGCCTCCCACGCGAGTTCCGGGAATTCGTACCAATACACTCAAATTTTTATATCTATACGTTCGTCGAGGCATGCAGATTCTGATCTTTCGTTCGTGTGTGTGTGTGTGTGTGTCTCTCTCTCGCTCTCAACAGCATCGGAGAAAGACATAAATAGGCGAAGAATTGAAAAAAAAGAGGGCAGAAAAGTCTCGTGACTTGCGCTCTTGTAATGGCGGGCGATAGAAGGGACAACGATGCACACAGAAACATACACACATGATAGGTGGAATGCAGCGAGGTCGGTATATACTAGAGTGCACACACAATGCATTTCTGCATACAAAGAGCACATATGGAGAGGTCTTCCCGTCCCTGGAGCGAGGCGTACGGAATTATCTCGGTTATTTTCGTACCGTGGGTGGACGTTTTCTCGGCGTGTCATCATCCATTGTTTAGGAATCTCCGGGATGATTTTTTTTTTACACAAAATCTAGTGTGCCCTATTTTTTCCTATTCTTAAGCTCTTTTTTTTTGTACAACTTCCATCAGGAAATAAATCAATGATTTTGTCAAATAATAATGATTTTTAAATATCTCAAATTAGATGCATTTTTTATTTACTGCAATGAAAGATTTATTCATAATAGAAGAAAAACATTGTATCTTACGTAAATGAATTTATTTTCAATTAAATGAATGTGTATTTCTCTCACTTGCTGTTGGACAGTTTCTTTGACGATAAAAAAACTGATGAAGTTGTGCGACTTTAAATATTATCGCCTCGCGAGCCTGTGCAAGTGACATATGTTTCAGGCGCGCATGAGTCCCCTATTCGGGCATCCTTTTGCGAATGATCGACTCCGACCAAGCGATTAGTATCGAGCTGGCGCCTCTCTCAGCCCACGCAAAAGCATCCAGCAGCATCTCTTTGCCCGTCTCTTACACTCTTTGAGCATACGAGAAATTTCTGTCTCACTCTAAGAAAGCATAATAAATCGCCAGAGTCGGAGCTATACACGCGGACTCCATACAGGATCTCCGACATTTTTATAACAATGTCTATAGAGTCATATGTATGCTGATTGTAATGCACGTGCGCAACATGCACCGACTACAATGTAGACATTATTCGATCATTTTTTTTTTTATCACCAGGACATACACATTTATGGGTTTAAACAATACACGAGATGGTTCGATGTAAAAGTTGACAAAAAAGAAACTGTATAAACTCTGTATATTTCGTATCCGTATAGTGACAACATTCTTGGATTTTTATTTACTGTACAACATTTAATGATTGTCATTTCTATGACTCGATGTATAACTATAAAAGAAAAATGCTATTTTAATAACATGTTTTTAAAATTAAATTTAGATCTTCTGAGCAATGAAAACAAAATTATCTCCATGAATCCTGGTATTTATTGATTTCAGTAATTCTTTTTGTTTACATTTTCAAACAAACATTAATTAGAGTGTTGAAATACATTTTTACGCTGAATTATCACTGAATCTTGATTTAAACTAAAATTCAGTAAATTTAAATTAATTTAATAGTAGATATTAGCTGAAAAGAGATAATAGAAATTCTTTGATTATGGTTATGATATACCTGTACATGGATCTGTTTTTTTTTTTCACAACTATCCTTTCGCACGTCTAACGGCGTTATTTACTACATGGTACATTGTTTTAATGACACGGTATCGTGGGCACGACGATAGCTAAAATTCAGACAGTCGCAACTTATAAAACTTCAAGTATGAAAGCAACGCAGACTGGAGCCATTCTGATTTTCAAAAGCCATCAAAGTGTGTTCTCGCCCATGGCTTGGTCTCCTGCTTTGCGTTTTACAATCTCGGACAACGGACAGCTGTAAGGTCGTGCTCGTTCGATAATAAAATATCGTCAGGAGGGTGCTGTGTTTTATATACAAGTATTAAAAAAAAAAAAGTTGGCAACTTTGGCCAGATAGGTAGTAGTTTGTCACGATACCAGTTATTATTCACTCTGCTATTATACGCGAAATAAAAAGAGAGAGGGGGAGAAACGGTAATTATGTAATGTCAATATAAACGTAACTTGGCTATTACTTGCGTTACAAAACCGCATCGTTTGTTTATGTATACATGCGTTTACGCGCACCTGGTGAAGATTGTGTGCCAGCCAACGGCTGATACACGCACGTATACATTATATTTTTTTGTAGTGATATGATAATTGCGACGTGTGCATATGCATGCACGTGTAAACGTATAGATAAAATTTTTTATTTGGGCTTTTAATATCGATGGATTTTGGTTCCCAAAAGAAAACTCAAAGGTGAAGGGTTTTTTGGAAGTTATGATTGCGGATACTAAAAGGACCCGCAGATGTAAAGTAAAAACTTATTTTCGTTGAAATTCTTATTGGTTATGTTTTGTTCTACAAAATAAAGGGCTCTTGGGTTTTTAAGGACAAATAAAGAAACTAGAAACAAACGTTTTTTTTTTTAGAATTACACATTGACTTGTTCTTTGAGATATTGTTCAAAAGGAAAACAAATTTCTTGAATTTCGAATAAAAGAAATAATTGAAATCTTAAGAGAAGATTTTTATAGGAGGAATCTCACTTTTAGAAAGAAAAAACCCTTTGAAATTTAAATAAGAATTCTTTTTAAGGCAATCCATTTTATACACAATTTTCTTCGACTTAATAACAAGGACGTTTAACATATAAAATGCGTATAGAAATTTAAAGACGCGGTACACGAATTCCGCAGCGTCAAGAGGTCGGAACAGATATCATTGAGAGACTCCCAAGTAAGGATCCGTTTTTTTTTTCTCGCGGGGTCTATACCAATTTCATCGAGGCGGCGTCGGTATAACCGTCTCGTGAAACGAGTTTCATTTAGTTTTGCGGTCGGTCGACCGAACCATTAGGTCTGAGAACGCTTTTGCGGTTGCGTCATGCCCGGTCGTCACCATCGGAGTTTGCGATTTTTTTTTCGCAGCCATCGGGACACGTCTTTGCAACACTTTTGCAGTCTCTTTTGCTTTTGTCGTTCTCTCTTTCACTTTCGTCATGTAGTTCCGGTATATATGTGATTTATTTCAATCGAGGTTAAACCAAAAAAAAAATCACACACACACACACATAGAAAAGCTTTTCACTTTCTTTGCAAAGAATGACTGTGGCATTTGAGGGGATTGGATCTCGTATGAAATTTCAGACACGTGTTTCGATGCGACATTAGAACTATCATCTCATATAATTGCACATACATTAATCTACAGATATTTCTTCTTCGACGATGCAAGAAATAGTTTCGAACAGAAAAATCATCGAGAATCGAAGACAAGCGTTAAGAATGTAGGCAAAACCATGGCGAGAAACGAACACAAAGCTTCCACTGTTAGAGCTTTATATACCTGTGTGACCTTACGCAGTATACTATAGAAGGGAGGATATCGTTAGACATATACGTATAATAGTTTCGCCGAAGCGTTAGGCCGTAAGAGCGTAACCGCACGGAGACGAGTGTGCATATGGTAACGCGATTACGCGATGATTTTTGCCGAGAGGAAGCTTTAGCCTGAGCATCGTTATATAGCGTACTACCCACGCTCGATCTTTTCCTCAGACGCTTACGGGGACGTCTTCGAGCTGATGCCTTCGTATGTTTTGCGTATATGCAGTGAACTGCAGCTATATTGCACGCACACACACACACACACATAAATACGCATATGCATCTACATTACATGGCGAATGCGTACGCAGGAAAGTAAGTTCTCAGAAACAATGGACTCTCTCGGAGAGAAACTGCATCATGACACAGATATAGATATGTTCATACACAAATATATAATATATACAACTAACTTTATAACCTGGCGTAATCTTTCAGCTATGCTAATACGATGAAATTGACGATATTAAAGTTATATACGAGTAATTTCATGGTTGGATGAAAATTCAATAAGATTTGTTGCAGGTCAAGTTTATGAGAATTTCGTAATGTTTTTTTCTGTATTTACGAATTTGAGGGATGAGAGCTTATATGTTAGGGTGAACTTGTCCATTATCCATCATTGTTCAAACAAAATTCTGAAAATCTTATTTGTTGCATTACAACCTAGAGTGAGAAATTATTTTTTTATTGATATTTCAACACTGTTTTAAATGCATAAAAAATATAAGAAGTCTTTTCGGTTAATTCCGTTGATTTCCCTTCGAGTGGAATATCCCATATATCGTTTATGCTCACCCGAAACATATTTATAGCTTCTGTCTGTACGAATAGTACGACCGTTCTTGAACCTCACGAAGGCCTTGAGGAAACATCGGTGCATATGAGGACGAAAAAAGAAACCCTGAACCCGGTATACACTGCTCTTTCGCCAGGAGCCTTGTCCCAGTTCATCGGGAACTCTTCATGAGGCATATTTGGAAAGTGAATAGGGGAACTCTCTCGTGTGCTATAAATTACCCGATGAATTAAACGGCGTTAATTCGTCGATTTGGAAAGCTCTCGAAAGTGCGCCGACAAAAGACCCCGTCCATATTTGTATTCGGCACGTATGCACTATGTGTAGCAAACACAATAATAAAGTACAGATAAATGTCCTGCAGGACCCGATGAAATACACTGGAAGAAACTGACGAGGCTACCCACGCAGACGTACATTTCGACATTAAAATACTTTTTTTTTTCAAAATAGCTATACTCAGTTTGATATGGAGTAGATTCATCAAGTTTTAGTTTGATAACAAAAAAATGGGAAATACATTTTTGAATGAAAAAAAAATTAACTTGATATCAAGAATTTAATATGGGTAATAGGGAAATATGGCCTAAGTCAGATCAGATCTAAGTTAATAATTAATAAAAGCTTGCTCTTGAATCGATTGAAATGGATAATATATAACTGACATTAATAATCTTGATATTATAACGAGTTTTAATAACAAAATGTTAAAAAAGAAATAAACCTTGGAGCAGTTTGTCATGAGTCATGAAGCACGTGACAAAGTTTCTCGTGAAAATAACATGATTTAGAGATGAAATATAAAATCATAAATATAGAAGAAAAGCAACGTTATTACTGGGATAATTTGTAAGTCATAACCTTTTACAGATATGACAATTGAAATTCTTACAACGTAAATTGAAAATATTACAATTATATTATGAGAATTAAATATTTCTCTGCTGTATTGTATCTCATTTTTCAACTATCGATCACCAACCATTTTTTCGGAATAACGGGCACCTATCATCTACCTCATTATTTTAGTTTGCAATACATGCACACAGATTAAGTTTCGTGCTTAGCATTCTCGCAAAGTGCCCGCCGAAGAGAGCAGCACATAGCGCGAGAAGCGAGAATGAAAGCAAATGCGAGCTCCCCACGTTACCTTATACGGATTTAGCCTAATTTCGCATCTCGCAATGAAAGAGTGACACGGGGTATATATATACATGTATATATAAATACACACACATCTACAGCTTGTACCACCTCGCGGAATTCTGCAGGACGCGAGAGCGAGCAAAAGCATTTTGCAATGACGCTCAGCTGAGTGATGTTTACAACGTCGGCCATCACTCGCTGTTTTACCTTGCCTTTTGCCGTCGCGATCAAGCATTGTGGCAGATCGCTCCCGATAGAAGGTAGTAGGTCGTCATGATAATTGTTGTTTGTCCGAGATAATTACCAGTGACATACAATATTTGGAAATAACAGCAACATCTCATATGTTTGATATCGCGATGTCGCGAACTTCCGATCTCTCAAGTTTCAATGTCTTTAAGAAAATTACCTTTGACAAATGATATCCTTTTATTCAATCTGATTTGCGTAAATAACAAAATAATTGTCTATTACTAAAAATTTATTTATTTATTTTTTTGTTCTTAACATTGTGTCACAGAAACTTCTTATTATGGGTTGTTTGTGACAGCAATATACTAATTTAAATCTCTTAATTTTTTTTCTGTCGTTCTTTTTTTTCCGAAGAAAAATAGCAGGATCGGAGGAAATTGATCACGAGACGTGCGGTTCTCGCGGTTTGTTTGCGGATACCGACGACGACGACGACGACGAAGACGACGAGTCATCTGAGCTAGCGAACTTCTCGTACAGACTGCACAAGCCTCTTCTTCTTCTGACCATGATGTCTGCGAGGCGTCTCGCACTCTCGCGGTTCTAGTGATGCATTGCGGCAACTCGCGCATGTAGTATCTTGAGTGCATATATGTATATTATATATAAAGTACAGCCCGAAAGATCTAGCGGAATCGATACAAGTCCGAATGATCCGAGCAGTATATGTATTGTACAGTTCTAGTCAAAAGTATATCAAGTTTATAGATTTTGGAATAATTTGGTTATAAACCTTTAATGGATAAAATTATGCATACTATTAAAATTTGATACATGGATGGAGCTAAATTAATTAAACTTTTCTAATAACACAGAAAAGTATTGCGATTAATTTTGAATAATTTTTAGGATTTGATTGATGCAGATTCAAGCTTTAAAATTATTGTAGAGACTGAAAAACTTCCAAGTGCTGACTATATCATACAATTTTTGTAAAAACATTAATAAAGTGATCGATCCCAGTGAGATTGATCAAGTCAAAATTAAAATATTGTAAAAAGTTGTAGAATTATAAGGAAATATGTTCATAATTTCAGAATTTTCTTCAAATTGCTAAACGGACTCATCATAATCACAACCTGTTTACGGTAAGAAAACTGGAAAATAATATTTTCTTATCGGAACCATTTATTTAATCTATCATGACACAAACTGTAATGGATCATAGTTTTGCATGTAATAAAAATTTGGCAAGGTCCATTATTTATTAAATATCGATCATTGACATTTTTTTAATTTTCATTTTTGGTAAAACGTTAGTAATTACAATTACAGTCCGTTTTTGTAATCAGCCCAGCTCACTCAAATTAATGATTGTTGAAAGATTTGACTGAAGCTCTTGAACAAGTGAACAGTTGAAATATTTTTGACCGATAGTGTATATAAGTAAAGGCCGGTGAACTACAGAGAGTAAAGTACTCGGTTTTCTTGACTTGACTTCTTTTTATTCCGCTGGACGGGAAATAAATCCACGTTTCAAAGTCTTGGCGCTATCACTGGCCCCAATACAGAGCCAAAGACTTTTCACCCTATTAGGCTTATATATGCTTCAATGTATATGTATGTGCGGTAGCACAGTCAGTTATCTTGGTGTCTCCTAAGAACTCTGACGTTCCATTAAATTGAATTTGGCGGTTACACGCTCGACTTGTTTATCGTTTTCATTCCATCTTTCCAGCAACCAGAGATTTAATTTTGGTACATTAGTTCACCACAGTTTTATCCTAGAGCTATTTGTCAATTTGTCAAAATATCATTTAAGGGACCTAATTCGATAAAACACAATGATTTATTTTTATAAATTTATCCAAGAATCCTCGAAACATAAAAAAGAAAAAAAATTATCATTGGAGCTTAATCGTCAAATAGCGGCATTTGAGAAGAAAAAGTGCATTAAGTGAATGAGTAGACGACATATTGAGAATTAAGTAAAAACATAAAGAACGAATGAGCCAGACATTTCTATGGAAGAAGAGGATATAAATCGTTTCGAATGCACATGCGTCTGCTGTTTCATGCGCGTATACGCTTTGCTATCTCGAACCTCGATAGTCAAAGTCTTTTCTTTCCCTCGGCTATTTTCTACAACTATACGTAGAGAAAGAGAAAGATGCAGTTGCGTATAGAGTCTGTCGTGAGGTCGGTGAACTGCAACTGCAACTGCAGTCAACGAACGGCGTCGTTTTAATAAACTTCGATCGGAAAGTCTCAATTCTTGGGCCAATTCAAATTTCTTTTCTTTTTGCTCAATATCATTTCGAAGATTTCGAGGTTTGATACAGGTGCATAAAAAGCGTTTCCTTCTTTTTTGCCTCTTTATCCTTTTGTTTTACTTTGCTGGCATTCATATCGTCTCTATTTTATGTATATAACCGGGAGATAAGTTGCACTTGGCAAGAGCACAGAGTTGGTCATCGGCTTGCGCAACGTTCGCTCAATTTCTCTCTTTATTTTTCTTTCTCTTCCAACTTGTTTGTCAGTGTGTAACATCGTTTTCAAGCCAATATCGTTGGTCTACGAAGGCTAAGTGAACCGAAACGATATTTCACGAAAGTTCCATCGAAAATATATTGATCGCAAGAGTAAGATTTACAAGCAACCATCTCAAAGTGTTTTACAACTCTAGATAGCTCTGACAGTTCGTCAAAGGAACTGACATATTTCTCTTCGAGTATTAAGTTTTATGTTTTTCGTTTTTATATCGTTTTTCCTAAAGCGACGAATAAAAAAACGTCATGATTCATCTGCTATTTTCGCATACATTCGGTACAAAAATTGTGCAACGAGTAAAAATATTCTGGATAACTACTATATTAATCTACAAGATTTGATCGTTTCTGAAAATATTTCTCTATATGGTCAAATACTTTTAAACGGTAGGAACCCCCGGTTCTTATACGTACTTTCAATGCACACTATGTAACGAGTCGAGAGTCATACTTACTCTCCCTTATCTTTCACATCTTTTCCTGTTCCTACATAAAAAGTTTTCGTACTTTCTTCCAAAAGTCGAAGTAGCGAATTTCCTGTTTGTCGGACCATACGAAATCCGGGCGAATATCCTTTCGCTTCGGACATTAAATTTTTACAACTCGAATAGATTGGAAAACTACTTTTGACTGTTGAAACTCGCCCACGTTTCTCCTTCGTGCAGTACTTTTATTTCGCCTGAACAAACTTACGTAAGGTTTTTTCATCAGTGATGACATAATTTCAGTGTCTATACAGGATTTTGCCAACAATGAAGAGAATCCTTGTGGTTATTACAGTCTCGGATCTTGCTTACTCTCGAAGTCTCTTTTTTACGTACGAAGTGCTTCGAGGGTTCTCGAATTTCTCGACTCAAAATACTCAGGGAGAAAAAAATATATAAAGAGTCTTATTGAACGTTTGTGACCTGAAAATTTGTATTCTAAGTGCCCGTGGACTACCCACGTTGAATGTATTTTTGACAAAAAAGAGGCTTAGCAATATATGACCCTGAAAATATGTGACGCATGTTTCAAAGTCATCAATCATAATTTGCAAAAATAAATAAGAATTTTACCTGTAAAGTGGTTTTAACATCACCGAAGAACTCAAATACTTTAGAAACTTAAAAATAAAACGTAAAAAATGTGGAAAAAAATTGGATGTGCTGATTAGCATTAGTGATTAAATTAATTCGATCGATAATCTAGAATGAAGGACGTTTATGGCTGAAATTTTTTCATGAAGTATGAAAATAAATGAAAATGTATGTAACATACCGAGTCAAAGTGTTAATACAATGTAATATCGAAGAGTTCGCTTTTATATAAAAGGAACGATGTGCTCTTAACCTTTCTTGGCGTGTAACATAATTTTTCTCCACAACCCTGAGACCGCTACCTTGTAAGATATATTTTAGGGCCCCATTTCGTGTTCGACCTCTCCCCGTCTCTCTTGCACATTCGTTCTCGCTTTGGAGCCAAAAATCTTGCATTCTCCAACCAGAGAGGGATGTGAAGATTGTGTGTGGAAGCAGAAAAGAGTAGAGCCGCGGGCTCTCGCGCGCTTTATATGCGTTATAACGCTTGGAGCGTTCGTTAAGCAACTTTAAGGGCTGCACATGTGTATACGTGGCATATACGTGTACTAAGGTATTTACGGTTGGTCGTAAAACGTCTCTTCACGGCACTTGACTTTGAGACCTGAGTATAAGGGGCCTGGCCGTGGTCCGCGAAAACAACTCTTATTTGCCTCTCTGCAAAACACGTATTTGCTGGTGGTTCGCTATTGCGAGGCAGAAGAAAAGAAATTGAGAATATGAACAGACGGAGGCAAGCAGGGTATGGGCAAGAAAACTTGTGAATAAAAATCTTCAGAGTTACATGTAACTCGGCCTTGTAAAAGATGAATTATAGAGAAATTATTGTGACACCCACATATTTACGAATCTAGCAGACAGGAAACGGCTACAGATGCATGAATATAATAAATTGTTGCACTCTTGGCCCCTCAAAGTCACTATCCAAGTTTGAAGAGTCCCTCATCTTTCGCCATCGAGTATGAAACACACGACCTGTGCATAAAGTTCTGTCGGTCATCAAAACTCATCAGCAATCTCGGTGTCTCGGATATTATTCGCGGCGACGGCGCCACAGCCTAACAAGGATTGGACGGACAATATTCTGTGAACGAGTTTTCAAAAATACTTTACCAATTTCGGCAAGAGGAACTCTCGCGTGGCTTGAATTCATTAGGACGAGTGAAAGAGAGAGAGAGAGAGAGAGAGACTCGAGACAGGAGCCAGAGATAAATGAATAAAGAAAGAATAATAAAAAAAAAACAAAAAAAAAACGAGGAATAATTCTTCTCGACCTGCTGGACTTGCTTATGCTTGAGAAAAGACTCAGAGTGGACACGGACGAGCACGTCTTCTTCCTCTTTGGTCACTATCTCGTGCACCAGTCCCATAACTACCAAAGCGGTGTATTACAAGAGAGCGAGAATTCTCTTGTACCTACCGGAGTAACCGTACACCCAACTTCGCTTTTATAGCGCCGGCGCGATTCGATTGTTGGCTCTCGCGCTCATTTTCGTTATTTATATATTATTCCCTTAGGTGACTATCCTCGGTGACCGCATCTTCAAGGAAGCCTTGCTTCTTCTTCCTCTGTGTCGCCTGCTTCTTCGTCTCCGTTTCATTGCCGAAAATGGTCTGGCACGGACGAACGAGTTTTAAAAATACTTTGGGTACAACTCCGAAATGCGTTCTCGTACACGCGATTCACCGTGGGGGACCCATAGCCCTTGGGAGTTTTTTTGCAATGTTGGGCGCCAGTTGAAAGAGACGAGAAGGGCTAAAGACTATGATTGTCCGGGACTTCGCCCTCTTCATGATATTTTTCTCGCACCTTCGATCTTCAAAGAATCACTGCCTCTTCGTTTTGTTTCTTTCATCAACAGTGAGATTTTTTTCAGATTTTTTATCGTCATTATAAACTGATTATAATAATTTAATATTAACAATCAAAAAATATAAAATTTCATTGATTTCTGGTGACGAACTGAATCTCTTGTCAAAGCGATTACAATTTTTTTCCCCGACGAATGATAAAAGATTTGGAAATCAAAGTTATAGCGCAATACACCGCAAGATAATATTGGGTTCAGTTTGAAATTATTTCCTGACGTGCTATCTCATATCGAAAAAATAAAATGAGTCTCTTGATTCAACATGAATTCAATTATTCATCATTTCACTCCTTGATTGCTTAATCGCGACTGTGTTCCGTATAATTCCTTCTAAATACTACTTCCACTACCTAGCAATCCGGCCTAGATCTACTTCAGAAGCACTTTCTACTGTGTACACCGCATCTCTATGTTTTCCGGCAAAATTTTCATCGTCAATATTATTCAATCGTTATCAGTAGCATCGCTCGTTTGAATAGAAAATACTTGTTCTTTTTACCCACTTAATAGTTTTCTCGGCGAGTCCCCGGATGATGGCGATGACAATTCGCGACACAACGAGACTTGTAAAACGAAACGAGAGTCAAACTCGTTGTCATTTCGGATCTCCCTTGTGAGACACTTAACCGATGCCACTTGAGATTTGAACTCCGCAGTCTTACAAGTATATATACGTGAAGACGCACGAGAGCAAGATCGTAGAGAATAATATTTATGATATATATATATATACTATATGTACATAAGCTGGATGATCCCGGAGGCCATTTCCCATTCGTATGTACCACCGGGTCGACCTCGTCTTTTATTTTCTGTCTCTCTCTTTCTCCCTTGGTCCTTCTTTCCATGGATACAGCGTCGCATTGCGACAAAATCCCGCTCACCCGTTTCCGCGACAGAGTAAGAGAACATAGAAGGTACAGAGAGAGGAACGAGCAGTGCGAAAGGACGAGATTGCACGGTGATACAGTTTATATTTAGCTGAGAGAATATACGCGCGGTTGCAGCGAAAGAGATTTCTCGGGCGACTTGAATTTCCGGGCTGAACGTGCACGAGGAGTGCAGATCCTTTATTATTCATGTCGAGGATTATTCATTGCTATACGTTATTAGCTTTTGTTTATGAATACGATATTATTTTACTAAATCGAGTGTATGCCACGATCGTTATTTGCTTGCCCGAAGAGCAGCTTAGGGTTTAATGTAATTGAAGTTGTCGGGGCTGAAGCTGAAGTAACGTCCCTGTGGTGAAATACGATCGTGCGAAGAACGCATTCACTTGGAATATAAACGATTGTTTGTACGATTAAAGGTCAAGAGTGTTAATGTTCTTTAGTATAATTGAAATGAACTAAACGATTTCTACAGAAATTAATAATCATTCATATTTTATTATATTATAGCCTCTAAGCATAAGCAGACAAAAAACATTGGTCGCGAGGAATGAACTAACATTTAACATTTTTTCGTAAACACCTGCTGTACGTACTTCCTTGAAACTCTTCCGGAAACTCTTGTGCTTAAACGTACTTCTTGTGTACGAAGTCAACTTCGTGCAGCACGAGGCTAGAAAGCTTTGTCCAACACTTATGCACGCCATATTCTCCCACCACCCTTCGGTAATTCTGAACGAAAGCCACAATGGTTAAACAAATTATATACACGTGAGAATGGAGAAAAAAAAAGAAGTGTCATGTGAGAATTTCTTGTTGGATAATAAAATCGTGACTGCGCGTGCTTGAAGCGCGACAATGCTGCGGGGAAGTGTTGATAATTCGAATGGCACGGAGATATCGCGAGGGCAATGATTAATGAAGATTTTTTTTCCTCTTGCGCTCATTAAAATGCTCGTTACGCTTCCGCGTGCGACTGAATATCTTCACTTCTGGTAGATCTTTGGAGAGTGTTTTTCACTCTTATCTCTGATTTATGTCACTGAATTCGTTTTCATTGAGAAATTACTTCTTAACGTAGATTCGAGAATACGATTAATATTAAGAGGTTTTTCATTTGAATCAAGGGCAACTTGTTGATCTATTACGTACCTCCTCTGGATAAACAGACACGAATGCAACAATGTATCTGTGTATATACCGCGTGCATGACGTAGAGTTGAAAGAAGATGCGAGTAAAAGAGAGAGAGACTGCGCGGTGTATCTCTTACCGGTTCCGGTAGTAACTCAAGTCACACGACGCGTCATAGTTGTCGTTTTGCCTAACGAGATATGTAACTCAAAACTACTTATGTAAGCGTTTCTGAATAATAATACCCCGCTATGTTGCTCGATGCGGTTTGCGAGAAGGGTTGTCTCGCGCGTGTGTGTGTGTATGTTCTATAGTAAGTGAGAGCTAAAGACCCAAAGAATGAGCATATAAGAGGGGACTACAGAATATCCCCTGCTGCTGGTACTTATGCGACCAGCATCCATTGCTAATTCTTGGAAGCAACAGAGTCTCTCGTTCGTCATGGAGTTCACATCTAGTCCATACATAGGTTTTAACCCTCTGTCGGCAATATATAATTTTGCTACCTTGGTCAACAAAACAAGTGATTTATTCCCATTTTAATGTATAATCTATCATAGTACCACAAAAAGTTTCTTTTTTGTAGTTAGTGTACACATTTGGAGGTCATGGAATAATTAAAATTTGAAAAAAAAGTATAGAAAATACGTTCGTTTGGTTAACACACTGACTTTCGCCATTTTTTTTTAATTTGAAAAGCGTAACTTCACCAAATTTTTTCGTATAATTTTGGCAAAGTTACACTTTTCAAATAAAAAACTTTCATGTGGTATTAGTTGTGCATACCCGTGTCAATTATATTTGCACTATGAATAAAAAGTAAAAATAAATAATACAATTAGAAA
>JABMBV010039291.1:0-14845 GCA_018906735.1 Mesochorus sp. PSUC_FEM 10030011
ATATTATATACATACATTGTATATATATATATATGTATATACCTCTGGGTCCTCACCATATCACGAAGAACTTTGTATATATAGGAGTCTCGCGGACCAAGTTATACGGTACTCTTCTCCGACTGCGCGCGAACCCCAGGACGGATGAATAATAATCAAGGTAGATCGGATCCCAGCGCGCGTGTGGTGGCTTCATTAGCGAGTGGAAAGGATCGAGAGAAAGAGAGAGAGAGAGAAAGAGAGTGCCAGAGCCTCGAGAGACGCGCTTCTTTTGGGCCGGCGCATACTGTCGCGCAGCTTTTCTTGGGCTCTCGTTCACGACCCTACCAAAGTCTCGATCTCTTCATCGGCTGGAATTAAATTGTCGGAGCGCTGCTCGAAATATTTCGTTAACCCTTTAACCCAAGCGAATTTGAATAACCAAGTGCGCGGGGTAGTGTTGAGGATGAGGATCTAAAATCGAGAAGTAAAATAACGCGGTCAATCGCGCGAAATGGCTATTGAGGCGTGAATGAAAAGCATCTTGAGCAAAGGTTGTTCATGCGATTCTTCAACACAGGACGAGCCAACAGGCTCGCTTGTTTCTGCACACAACGTGCTAAGGCTATTATAGGCCTCCCCTTGCCCCTTTCCCCGTGTAAACGTTACCATATCCACTTGAGAACTTCCTTAACGACTTTAAAACGAGAAAAGAGGAACGAGAGAAGCAAAGGCGCGAGAGATAGTCAAGTTTTTCTTTCGCACAATTTTCCTGGACGACCGTGAAATCAACGACGCTTCTATCGCACGTTAAACCGGTTTTCTATATGTGCTTGTGGAACGCCGGTACGTATATATATCCATACGCAGTACTCTCTATGGAAAGACCCGGTGTGCCAGTCTTTTTCATCGTCGATGATCGAGAATCAGAATGGCGTAATCGTGCCTTCTCTCGCTTTAAGGATCGAGCCTTGTGACTTTGAGATTTCTTTATATCGTTGCGGATATTGCTCCGGTTCTATGGCCTCGCCCGAGTACTGCTAGAGCGCTATCGAGACGACGTTTATGCACGTCTTTGGACGCGGGAGAGCTCGCCCGCACTCGTATATTGCGCGAGCCCTCCCGGCGCGAGTCGCTGTGCTATTTCCTCGGACCGTTTCTACGCTCTGCAAAGTGCGTGAAGCATTGTGCCGAGTCCATGCGCCCGTGCAATATCGTATCTATACCGTTGCGTCGGTGTGCTGCTTCGCCGTACTTGTGATGATGACACTCTCCATGCGGCAAAAGCGTATATATGTGCGAACGAGTGTAGGGGGATGCCGAGGAGAGCTCATGGTGCAGGTGTGGGCGTGATCACCTGCTCAGAGATGGGCAAAGAAAGCCTTTGCCATGGGGACCTCCCGCTGGTATTTCTTTCTCTTTCTCTCCCTCTTTCTCCATCTTACTTTCATATACACTTGTGAAGCATTCCGTCGCCGGTGTTTTAACACAAGAGGAATTTTCTTGTCCATTAGGAATTTTACCCCGAGCATTTGTACATCGTGAAAATTTTATATGAATCGCGACAATGGCAGATTGATTTTTCAAAAACTATCGAATGGCGCGATGATGTCTCATCATCAAACAGTATGGGTTTAAATAAAACTTGAATATGAAAAGCGCGCAATTGAAAGTTTTCGAAAAACTGGTATAGGACATTTACGAATCTTTCGACGTGTATATACTTCATTATGTAAGTATGCATGTAATAGCGGTAAATGTGCGTTGATCGAGAGACTGCGAAAACAGGAGAAAAAGAGACTGTTAGTCGTGTGCATCTGTAAAACATAGGTCTCGCGTGGACTTGGAGCCGATATATCCTTTGCACGGTGGAAAATCTCTCATCGATGGATCAACGACCTCGACCATGCCAAGTATTTCCGTCTCTCAGCAGCAGCGGCGGCGGCGGCGGCGGCGGCTGACCATGAGATTATACTCACGAAGCGTGAGGATTATACCGAGAGGAGAGAAGCTTGGTTGTTGCTCACTAAGAAGAGAGTTTGTTGATTCCATGTAATGATTCGCGTATGTATGAAACTGTGCGTGAGCGTGTTCGAGGCTTCGCTGCTAAAAGGTAGACATATTATACATATGTGTGTACATATGTATATGTATGTGCTATGTATGGGTGTACATATATATATGTATATGAAAATGTATATACATGTCGTGATGCAAGAATCATCGGGATTCCACGAGCGTCTCTCGCATCGTCGAGATTCATGCGAAATTTACTCATCGTCACGATACCCATAATGTAAGCTATACGCAAGGCCATACCGTGGCATTAGTCATTACGAGAATTTCCACATACGGGGGTTTATATATATACGCAAAGATGATCCACAGTCCAAGCACGTTTCGTAATCAACTGAATTACGCAGTATCGGGGATTACTGTTTAGGGTCAACGAACAAAAGTCTGTCACGAATGATCACAGAGTTCGAAGGTGTACCACACACGCATATTACATTAGTATATATACATGTGTTCGCATCTTTCCTATTTAGATATTGGTGAATTGATGCGCTCATCGTTTCGCCATTCTGTTTCTGTATATTGTATACTATAACACAAGCAGGTGTCCTAATAGTAACAACATTGCGACACAGACGTACTGTCAATGCATCTCGATGATCCTCCCGACTGTCTGCCGGTGCGCGCGGCTATGACCATCCGCGTTACATCGAATTAGCCGTTATGGTCCACGAGTTGGTCGCTTATACGTGTGTATGCACGGTTCGATAGCTAGCGATCAGAGGGCACGTGCACGAGGGGCGTGTGATAATAATCCGTGGGAATGTGGATTGGGTTAGGAGCATTCGAGTGAAATTATATACATATGCATATATAGATGCATTGGATATTCTATATATAGATTCAGGATGCATGTGTCTATTGTAGAGTAGATCGTAGAGCTGAAGCGTGGAGCTTTGGAGAGTTCTAGCTGTGGCTAGCCAGGCGGGGCCCACCGCCATATATAGGCTGCATTACATAAGCACAGAGGGTCCCTTGGTTTAGACTTTGATGTACTGTCAGGCGGACATCGTAAACGCATTAGTTCGTGCTATATGCCTTGTGCTATTGATTCTCGTCGTGATACTGGGTTAACCTCTCCTACTCCTCTCTCTCTCTCTCTCTCTCTCTCACTCACTCTCTCTCTTTCTCTCTCGTACGATCGGCATATGCACTTGATGGTATGTGTACTCCGTGAATTCTGCCAGGACTCAATGCTGCTTCTCTCGCGTACTTGTATCACTCCTCGACGATACACTCTCTTGTGTGTAGCTTGAATCCCGTTATAGCATATACAGAGGAGGTGCTAGGCTCAATCCAACTATATTCTATACATTTGAGCATTCAGTGTATGTAATGTGATGAGTATGAGTATACATGTATGATCTCCTCGGGCACAACGACGAAACCAAACGACTACGCATCCCGGACATGCTCGGATGTACGACGGGTATTTACGACAGGCATTTACACGCGTAGAAGCAAACGAACGGCTGTATATCCACTGATATACAGGATAAAGGAACCTCGTCATAAAGGTTGATCGATTATTCTTCTATACAGGGTGCAATACAACCTCTTCACACGCTTTAAGTTGCGTACACTATAGACACTAAAAATAAGTGATTACGCGTTATCCGGTGAAACACATGGAAACAAAGCAGCGCTGAAACCACGAAAAAATTAAAATCTGAGCATCGCCCAATAATAAGCGTGAATGTCGTTGCACGCTTGCCACGAACTGTCAAATGTCAAAAGTTTATAACACAGATGCAAACATAATCGAATGGTCGTCTTTAAAAATTGATAACTTTGAGCTTTTATCTTTCTGTATTTTATGATTTTTTTCACATATAATTGGAAACCTCTTTCGCAGGTTTATATCCCAAAAAAATGTGCAATGAACGTGGAAAACTCGGAATAATTTTTTTTTCAGCAATAATCGCTCGCTGTTTTTGCGATTAGTGATTTTTTAATTTTGAGCTGGTATGAATTTTTTATCGGTAATTCCGAGCCTCTTTCACAGGTTTATGTTTTAAAAATCATGGAATAATGGTGGGAGGCTCCAGAAAATTTTTTATTCATTCTAAAATCTTTCGTTACGTTTATTTTTTATTTGCACTGCAGCAATTTGCAGCACGAACGTGATTACTGATTGATTACATTTACGCTTATTGCTATACTAAGCGTAATAACGTGTAATCACTTATTTTGATCCTTGGTAACTTTTTCCAACTTGACCTATAAAAGAGTTTTCCATGGATAAAGATAAGTGTTGATTGCCTGGTTTATGGGAAATAATTTGATTAGCTTCCATTGTGTATCTTCAATGGTGTAACTTGATGGTTTATGGTATGAAACTTTAGGAACAATGTCCGTGGCGTTCGTAGCCGTAGAATTTTGATTCAGTTACAGAGTCTGAAAAAGTATCGCGAGAAGGAAGAAAAAAAAAACCCATGAGTTCCACAGGTGGTTGGGTGGCATCGCATTCTCGCTCATCTTCTCCAAACCTTTTCGGCTGCGCCGAGGTACCAGGGCAAACACGGAGTTCCTGCATCTCGCTTTTTCTCTTTCTACTGCTCCACTGAGCTTCACCGTTCAACTCAAGGAAACGTAACTCGGTATACTCGCTTCTCCATCATCTCTCTTCCACTTTTCCACAGGCTTATTTCTTCCTTTTCTTCGTTTTCTTTTACTTTTCCACTGCTCGAGCGTTTGTCGAGAGCACGCGATACCGAGAGATTTGCAACCCTCTCTTACTTTCGGTCTCTATATTCGTCGGAGGAAGCGTCGGAGCTTCTCTTAGTCCCATTATCGCAGCGCAAGCTCAGTTTTGGTCCGGTAGTCACAGGCATCTAATATGGCAGGTTACCGAGACACTGATGGATCTTCGCAATTAATAAAACGTTTCTCGGTTTATTGTCGTGGTCAGCTACTTGGTTATGCTCCGTGGGCTACCCCTTTCACTTAGATCCGTGCTCTTGTGAATATAACCACGAAGGCGGATGCCAAGAGAGTCTCTATACAAGTCCGAGTTCGCTGGGACTCATTACTTTACCTTTGCCTACTATTCCTTCGCTACAGTACAGAGAAAGAGAAAGAGTGAGAGAGAGTGCACCGCGTATTATTATATATAGCCGTGCGTTCTCGACTACTATGCTCGCGGTGTGCTGTTACCGCTTTCCTCTCTGAACTCCCTCATTTCCTTGTATCCCTCAGACACAAGCTTATACGTCCGTGTTCTGAATGGACGCGTATTAATTGGGCCTGGTTCGTGCGTTGGCACTGGTGGATGTCTTCGTGTCGAGTTTCCACTCTGGCTATTGTTCCTACTTGCGAAGCCCAAGGAGAACCTTAGGTCCTTCTGGGTCTGAAATATTTTTCTCTCGGCTTTTGATGCACGAGAGAAAATGCAGACGACGAGAAACGAGATAAGAGGAAAAAATTATACATATAGATTTGGTGGTAGAGTCTAGCAAGATGTGTTTTTTTTTGTTCGTTCCTTCGTACAAGCAAATGTGACTACTGCTGAATAATGAAAAGCAAATATTTTTTAAACGATCACACTCTGTTCGCATCTTTGGTTGTTTGTATTTCGATATCCTATATATTTAAATCATGACTAAAATCACAGTAATAAGAATAACACACATCGTGTACACGTTTTGCATGTAGGTGCGATCGTCAAGCATCGGTGAAAGTATCATAGAATTTTATTTGTAATCCGTTCCGCAAGTAGGAGTATATGGCATCGAGAGTAGGATACGAAAACAAGACCCGATGCAATCGAGGTTCGAGAGCCAGTTGAGTAGCAACGAGAAGGCCTCGGCGAGACACACAACCACAGAAGCATACAACGGGGCGTGCTGTAGCGATGTTGGTGGCATCGCCGGTTGAGCATGGCACACGAGAGGAGTGAAACTTTCGACAAAGGCTTTGGCTTCTTGTGGTGAGCACCACAAGAACTATGCGCTGTGGTGTGGTATTAGAGAAACCCAGCAAGGAGAATGAATCGTCGAGAGATGTAGCTCACGTCCGGGAACGCCCAGCTTCTACGATTACTATGGACGTTATATGGACAACAACAACAACAACGCGCGACGTATTAGGAGAATATGCGCCTTACGAATCTGCCTTAAGGTTCACAGATGTTTTACAGGAGTTTCGAGTTAGTTCGACCCGGGTATGTACTACGTGGATTGATTTCAATGAAAGCGAAATATATATGGTGAATGAGTACTTGGACATGAGTTTAGTCTGTGTACAGATCTTTCTTCAAATATGTGTGCGGTTGCAGGGCATACCAATTCGCTATTTATCCTACAGGTCATACAAAATTTGCAAAAGAAAGTTTTTCCCACTGCTCATTGACTATCAAAGTCAATATTCAGCCCACACTTTCCCCTCTGGCTTCAATGACATCATGTGAGTTACTTTTGGTACAGTGAAACACAGATTCCGCCGAATATAGATCAAAGATTGTGATTTATTTTACGATTGCCGGTCGCCTTTTGCTGCTGGGCCCTCGACTATAGCCTCCGCCAGGGGTTTATAGTCGAAAGGCAAAAGAGGCGGTATATACAGAAGACGAAAAGCTATTAGCTGTATTAGAAAATGAAGTTCTCAATACACACTCATTCATCTTTCTATCATTGCTCTACTTGCTTCCATCTCTCTTTTTGGCTTCACCACGAGCGGCTTTACATTTCGTCGTCGTTATCTTGCAAAGTAGAAGCAGCATTCCGATATTTATTCACTTGACTCGCTCGAAACCGCGTGGAACAGCGTATACGTGCCCGATTATTTCCGTATACAGGAAACAGAACGGTGCCTCGTATATACTGATGGTTCTCACGTGTATATCGTGATATCGATATACTGTATTCGACTGTATCACAACTGTGACCGATCGAGAAAGAAAAAAGAAAAGAAATAAAACGAATAAAAAAAAATAGACTCTCTGAGCGTCGCTCGATCGACAGAAAAGTGAGCGTAAAGAACAATCGTAAGGGTACCGGTGGACCTTTTTGAGAGTGTATAACGTCGACAATGAGATAGCAAGAGAGAGAGAGAGGAAGAGAGAGAGAGAGAGAGAGCGAGCAAGCGTACAAACGAGCATGTGGAAAGAGGAAGAGGAGCCTGGGAGTGCGCATATGTAGCCGGAACGCGCGCGGTGTGTGCTTCATTTCGAGTTTGGGATTCGGGAATTGGTTATGAATAATGCAGACGCGGTGTGTGTGCTTCTGGCTCCCTGAGTTCGTTTCGAGAGAAGACCGCTGGCTTTACCCGACTAATATCGAATCCCGGCTGCTGCTTTCGATGCCGGTCGAACGAGAGGAGCGGCTACAGGAGGTTCCGGGTATGGCAGGAACCTCCCGATGTGCATGCATGCTCAATGCACAAATCTCTCTCTCTCTCTCGCTCTCTCTATGGTTTCTGTTGTTCTGGGTATACTTTATCACGCCTGATCCGATCGCTCATGTCAATTATTTCTACGTTTCAAAAGCTGGTGTTAAAATTCGTGGATGCGAAAAGATTATTCCGCATATGTAACACGGGGGGTATATACCTGCCTTTAGAAATTCTGACATTGGCCGAAAATAAATTTCCCTATTTTCCAGGCGTGAAATCCAACAAGTCTTTATAGTATAAATAAATCTCCGACCGCGAGAGTGACAATTCGACGACATTTCATCGTTGAGGCATGTTAAAACGACGAAGAAAACCAACAAATAAAACATCAGTGTAATTATCTCGACAGAAATTTATCCCTCGAGTTTTCTCGTGCATCTCACAGTTGTCTCGCAATATGTATACACACATTTTAACATAACCCATACCACGATCGAGTTCAACGTTGTATATATATATAGAAATATCACTATATAATACATGTCGCGTTGTCGTCGGGCGAGTCGCGTCTGAAACCAAAGCTCAAACTCACTTCAACCCGCGACGACGGCAAGCCGACGAGACAGCCGGGGCGCTTTACCAGCTAACTTACCAACTATAGCTGACTCAGGGGCTGTATAGCGAACGGGCAGCATCCATACGATTGTGTCTATAAAAAGAGAAGCTCATATAGCCCCGGGTTTGATAAACGGGCAAAAAGGGGGGCGCGAGTTTCGTGGCACGAGACACACCGCGAGAGATCGCATATTATATGATTTAGTGTCGACGTTCCAGTTTGCTATAACATACTACATATTTTTGTATGTATGTGTATATCTCGGGTACTGAAGAAAGCTCAAACGTGTATAGAGAAGTTGAGAAAAGCAGAGGCGAGCGGAGCACATCAGAGCCGGGCTGCTGTCGTTCTCCACAACCCGCTTCTGAGACCCACAGATGTTTTCCTTCAGAAGGTACTGCACACTGCGCCAGAATGACACATACATATATACTCGTGTAGTTTATATATGTATATACATATATATACATATATACACGTATATATGTGTATATATAGATAGAGTGTTTTGGCGAGGGAAGTAAATCCAAGATGAAGGCGGCATGCTGTGGCAATGCGGTGGTGGTTTACGTTTCGTGTGTCATGCGTTTTGCTTTATTTCCCTTGCTGTCGGGTTACTCCTCCACCGAGGCTTGTATATAGCGTTGAGATGCTACCGCTATATATACTCTGGTTCGCGAATGCCCACGCGCGGTTATAACGTCGTTTTACCAAGTGGAACGCGGTTTGTCCCTTTTATATACATCGCGCCACGTTCCTCCGTAGCCGATATATCCGAACGATTTACGTATATTATACTGTTATGGTGTATATGTATAGTAGAAAGAGAGAGCAGAGAGCAAAGAGAGAGAGAGAGAGAGAGAGAGTGAGTAGGAAGAAGCAGAAGAAGAGGAAGAAGAAGAGAAGCGGGTTGTATACGAGCAGCAAGATCGTTCGAGACAACCAGGAAAAGGCTAAAGGACGAAGCCGACGCGCGGATTAACCCATGAAAGATCGTCCTCGGTGTATACGCTCGCGAATGTCAAAGGCTCCGAATCCTTGTGGGAGCCACAACTCTACTGATAATGGATAAACGCGCACGCGTATACTTAACGATTGCGTATTCTCGCAGGTAATGCGACATGTGCTCACGGCGCGCGAGAAGGCAACGCAGAACGAGCGTGCGAGTATATCCGCTACGAGGGTGTCTCCTTTCAATCGACGAGAAGACATTGTAATAGGTCTTTTCTCATCGATTTATGCGCGGCTTGTATCGTGCAAAAATTCTTGATAACCGAGCGGCTACTTTGAATAGTGAATGGCTGAATGTTCTCCCCTATTCAGTTGAGACTCGTCTGAGGGGTAGGGCAGAGCAACATTTGATTGGATAGTCCAGCAACGCAAAGGTGGGGGCAAAATCGGCAAGTGATCTGCGAGAATTCAGCGTTGGAATGTTTGGAAGATTGTACTGTTCGACCTATTCATTCGACATTAACGATAAATTCATTTGCGGCGTTTTCTACATCGTCGCTTCAAGCTTTAATTCACCAGATTATAAAGTATATTTACTTTGATTTACCTGCGAGATCCTCGATTCTTTCTAACACAACGTAGAAATACAAAAGTTATTGTTTTTTTTTTTTTTTTCAATCTTTTTATTATTTCAAGCGTGGGCACGTATGTATGTTAATATGACGAGACGAGGAATGAAATCATAATTATGAGAAGCATGAATGAGAGAAACCGTTCCGATATACGAGTGTACGACCAACGCTTCTCTACCAAGAGTATATATTGTTCCATTCTTTGCCGTGGCGATTTCGTCTCTCACGAACTTTAACGCACTCGTAACACACATGCTCAACATACATAAATACATATATACGTCTATATACGTATTTTGTACTATAATACACGTTCCTCGGTGTCAAACACGTATATGGACCTGAAAGATACGCGGTGATGATGTACATGCCAAGGCGAGACATCGATCAAAACGATCCAAGAGAGAGATGATGCTCGATCTTTGGTTGGAACGTTCGGGGCCGAGTTATCTTTACTGCCTTTACACGTAGTTGCTATATACATCTTGCATCTCACACGTATACGTATATATATATATATATACGTATGCGGCTCTCGCTAATTTTGAATAGGGCCTCGTTTGCGATCACGAACGAGGGGTTCAACCATCTTGGCGCGAGGTCGTCTCTCGGATCGATTATCGACTGTATACAACTCTCGCCTCTCGTTTCACTGTCCGCCCGCTCATAATCGAAACGCTCTCTTCCTCTCTTCCCCCTCCCTCCACCCCCTCTCAACCTTTTTCCCGCGCCAGAACCCCCATGATCGCGCGAGCTGGCCTTGTAAACGTCGCACGACTTTTTACACGTTTTTTTTTCCTTCTTTTTCTTCTTCTTCTTTTTTTTCTTCATCCACAACGATGATGTGTGGCTTCCCGCGCATAAATTTTATAACCCCCGAAATGGTCGAGGATCGTAATGGGAAATATGATATTCTTGATAACTTATTACCGCTATACAAGTTTTGATGAGGATGCGGTAGCGATTATTCAAATTAATGTGTTTATTTTATAACCTCGTGAGAAACTCAACGCTTTGAAATTTAAGTCTACGTTCAACTGTTCCTTATTAATGTTATTAAATAGATGAAGAAAATTTCTACATGTCTTAAATAAGACTTTCACAAAAATGGAATATGTATGCAAATTCTTTAATCGATGGACAGATTTTCATAAATATCAGCGTTGCCAATATTTTACGTACTTTTGACCGGCTGCTGCCTACACATATTTCCGTCAGACCATTCACCTTCAAAGGTATACCTCTCTTTCCGCGGATTACTCCGGCTCGTTTGCTTGCACTTGGAATGTTGCACTCACGAGAGTTGAGTTTGCAGCCTCACGAAGTCGATTCTTCGGTCTCGCCGTTTCGTCGGGTTTCAGATATTTTTACGACACATATACACATACTGTCTACTGTCGTGTTGAAGAAAGGGTGCCCACGAGACGTAGAGAAACTTCGTTCCATCCACTTCAGCTCGGCTTTTTTTCCTTCTTTTCGCTCTGTCGCTCCGAAACCTTCGGACTTTCTTTCTCGCACCTCGATCTTCCTTCTTCGCGTATATATACACGGTTCACTTTTGCTGCTGTTCTTTTACCACTACTGCGATCTCGCTGGCTGTCAGGGGTCAAATCGATTTTGGTCAGAAATGGAGATAAGGTTTATAGGTTTTTTGGTTGGAGAGAGCACTCCGCTGGTACATGTATAGTCGAACACCTTCATCGTAACTCTACGTGTGCCTGACTTGAGGTTGAGAGTGCAAAAGAGAAAGAAAGAAAAGCGGAATGAGCCAACGTAACATACGTTCTGAAGGACTGAGCTCGGGCCACCGGGCCATGATCTCTTCTGACTTTACGGAGACTTTTCTCTGAAGGCTTTGGTGATTCAAGACGTAAGGCGCAAAAGCTCGTATATATTTTTGATGGTCCTATGTCTGACCAGGCATCTTTTGCCATGGTCTGTTGCTGATTTTTTTCCACTTTCAACTTTATTTTATTTTTTTTCTTCTTCTTCCGATATTTGCTCATGAAAGCCTCTGACATACTCTATTTTTGTGTGGATACATATTTTTAGATGCCCGGGTCAATAACTGGAACGTTTCTGGCAAGTAATACAAACTCGTGTATATTTCTGGCACCTCAAACCAATCTCAAAGGCTTGAATTTTCTACCGCTCGGTTCTTTCTCTCTTTCTCTTTTTCTCTTTCTTTCTCTCTCCCTCTCTTTCAGAGCTATACTCGATATACATTAACCAACGCGAGGACCCGTTACCAAAGAAAGGGAGGCAGGGAGTAGCTAGCTGGCGCATTTCACACGTGTCAATCGACCCAAGATTTACTGTCGTTTCGTTCTCGTATGCTGTACATATACACCCAACTCTGCCACCCTCTCGTATTCGCTGTATTCGCCAGCTCTTTCCTTCTCTCTCTCTCTCTCTCTCTCTCTCTCTTTCCATCTTTATACCTATCCCGTCGTACTTGTGCACAGAGGTACGAGGGAGTGCTCTCGCGGTATCGTTCGTCTCACTTCTTTCCTTTCTTCGTAAATCAATCGCGCGCCTCCACCAATCCAGGCTGTGTGGCAACCCGACTGTGAGTCAGGGTCGGACGTATAGAAAAATGTTATGTATGTACGTGTGGGTGTGGGTGTGAGTGTGTGTGTGTGTGTGTGTGTGCGTGCGTGTTTGAGTTTGCGCGGTATGTGTAGGTATACATGTGAGTGCAAGCAAACGCCAAGCTATGTATCGTATTGTTCCATGGCGGCAAAATCGATTGAAGCAGATCGAGTTGACCCTTCGGTCGCGTCCTCGGACCCCCGCACAATCGATCTCATTATTTTTTCTTTCTCTTTCATCCTTCTTCTTTCATTATCCCGACGTCTGGCATAGTTTTTATTCATGCAAAATGGTTCAATATAATCCCCTCCCCCCCTTATTCCACGTTTGTCGGTTGTCAATGAAATTGAAAATTCATTTCTCGCTATTTGCGCCGTGGGGAAAAAAGCGGTCGGATACTAACTCATTCACGAAGGATATATACGCGCACGCATAATACGCCGAGAAAAACCTTGAATGGGAAGGCGGAACCTGCGTACCCTTGCGCTGCTCGCGCGCGAGTATCTTCACGATGATGTGTCTTCGCGGAACGTATGATGAGCATCGGTCTCTATGTTTAACGATATAGCCTCGAGCATCCGGATGATTCGTAACCATTGGCCAAGCGCTATATGTCTGTGACGCACACACAATAATCATCTGGCGGGAGTTCATGTAAAATAATGCCCTGAAATCTTGGATGAGACGTTTTATCATTTCGTGCGGGTGGTGTGGATATTAAAGTCTCGATCGATTATTTATTGTATTATAATGCGAAGTAGCAAGTGAAAAACAATCTGTATATATACTAACGTTGATGAATTGTTATTGCAATGAAAAAGATACGGCTAACTCACTCTTTATGCTGTTGATTCGATACTACGGTATATATACAATCATGAGTTCAGGCATATTTGTGTTCAACTATATTTTCACGAAATTCAACAACTCAACAATATTTGTACCTAATATTTTTTGCTCACTTCGAACAGTCTCGCAATGTGAGAGGAAGACGAGTTTTGTTACCGCAAGTCGCGAAGACCACTCGAAAGAGCGGATTCCGTTAGGAATTTCCGCAGCAACGTTCCCACAATGAGTATGAAAAACATACGAAGAGAATAAAAGAGAGAGATATATAGATAGATAGATGAAGAAAGAGAGGGAAAGACAGAGAAAGAAAGAGAGAGAGAGAGAGAGAGCTGTTTCGGCTGCACAGAGCTGTGTTTTGTCGTCGTCGTGGTTGAAACTGCTTCTACGGAGTTTAGTATATCGATATACTCGGAAGCAGAGACTGTGGATATCGTGGCGGAGTATAGCCAACTCGAAGGCGGAAGTTTCACGGACGTCTTTGGTCCAGAGTTGCGGAAGACGATGCTGGTGTGGCGCGGTGGAGGGAAAGAAGAATGAAGCATAAAAGCCAGCAGCATCCACAGCAGCAATGTCCGATAGTTATAGTATATATATGCTGTATATATATATATGGATACAGGATATACCGTAAAAAACATCGTGCAGCAAGAACGCGGCTCGTTGGCGAGCTGTGTGTAACATTACCCAGTACCGCACAGAAATTCCATGGAGGAAAGAGCGAGAGAGGCCAGAGTGACTATTCGAAAACGAGTCTTCAGGCTGATTTCGAATAGTCATCGATATTCTTAGCATCGGGCAATCTATACTACGGTCAAACATCCGTCCAAAGGAGCACACGAATCGACAGCGATAGGTATACGCGATCGCATTGAGGATGAGGGCGTAGAAATTGGATGGAAAATTAAATGTGCAGTAAAAATAAAAGAATGTCTGAAACTTCAAAGGATATTTGTTTCAATCTCTAGATTTTTTTTTTTTCATTTTAATCAATAAAAAGGTGGAATTTCGCTCAATGCAAGTTATAGGGATATACTTTTAAACGAGTAAGTTCATTCTATATGACCGGTCATGTACACGAGCACACAGCGATCGATCGGTTTGTTAGGCTGTTCACAAAGCGTCGATGCCGTAGGGCTATCGCCTCAAAAGTCATCGAAGATAGATGAAGGTAAACGTTACAATGATTGGCCAACTTGAACCATTGTGACCCGGCATTATATGATTTTGAATGATCAGATAAAAGCCGAATAGTCTGGACGTTGTACGCAAGTTTTTAAATTACGTAATTGCTCCTGAGAAGATATTTTCTCTCTCTCTCTCTCTCTTTCTCTCTGAGAGTCGTGCGAATGATTCCCAAATTTTTTTAATAATGTGCATACAGAGTGAAGGTATTACATACTTTTTGCTTTGAGAAGCTTCTCGTATCTGCAGTTTGGAGGGAGAAATGTTTTTAACACTCGCTACGAGAGAGCGATAAGCGGAGAGGGTTTTATAATAACCCGGAGATGGAAGATTTCGTCATTGAGTGACGAGGCTCACTTTAGGAGTAACGATAGTACAATTTAACCGAGTTTAGATCTGAGATTACAGAGAGATGAAGAATGAAAGAGCGAGAGAGAGAAAGAGAGAGGACACATGAGAGATAAAGAGTCTTTCATGACAGAGTTTATTTTTAACGGAGAAAATAAGTCCGCGTTGACTCATACGAGGTGGATGAGATAGGCGGATATTTAAACATTTTTCTCCTTTTTTTCCGTCATCTTCTTACGTTCAACCTCTCCATTTTCTTCGTTTTTTTTTTTTTTTTTTAATTTTTTTT
>JABMBV010039402.1:0-14845 GCA_018906735.1 Mesochorus sp. PSUC_FEM 10030011
ATATATATAATTTTTTTTTTAGGATTTATATATATAGAGAGAGTAGTGGTATTAACATGAGTATAAAATTTGCTTTGAAAATGGATGGAAACGCTTATGTACGATTGACAAAGAAGCCCCGTGCGCGCATTCGCTTTGGCTATTATGATACGTTTAATGTGCTCTAGTACAGTAGAGAGATTCCACGTTTGACTGCATCCAAAGGAATATCTTGCAAAAAGAACTTTTATTACGATAAATTTGTATGCAACAGATCTTTCTCGGAGCTTGACTCCATCCAAAGAAACATCTTTTACGAAGGAGCTTTTATTGCAATGAATTTATACATAATGTATCCTTTACTTCTCCGAGTTTGACTACACCCAAAGAAATATATCTTGTGAAATAATATCTTATTACGATAAATTTGTGTGTTATACATCGCTTATTTATACTTCTCGGAGATGAGTGTGAAGATGCGATCGACAGTGTGCTCTTCGGTAATTGAAAAATTACGTGACGGTTTTTTTTTTCTTTCCAAAACTACATTGTTCAAATATGTATTGCAAATTGTTACAAGGAAAAAATGTATATTGGATTTTAACGGCGATATAAAACGGTTTTGTAAAAAAATCAATTTTTTTTGCCCGTAATTTAACTCGATTTTATTTTTCACGATGGGGATAAATGCAGGAACGTTATAAAAAAAAAAAAAATGAGAAAAAAAATTCGGGAGGTTGATAACGAAGTAAAAATGCCGTGCCAAAAATGTTCTCCTCGCACAGAGTGAGTGGCCTTTTAGGACGCTAATTGATTGAAAGGATAGGGAGTATTTTTTTTTCGGCCTGTTTGTTTTCGTACAAAGCGACCATCGCGATACTCTCTTCTTCACAGTTTTTTGTATACGAAAAAATTTTTAGTCTTCGCTTAAGGTATACCTGTATATATACAAAATACGACACGAGATCTACAGATCGATGACTAGCGCCGGGGAATTTTTATCGATAACGCTTCTCTCGTGCATATATACGAATACCGAAGATGAGCGCAGACACACATGTATAGAAGCACATACACGCGGGAGATGCGCTGCCCTCTCTGGTCAACGAAATTCGTGTAGTCACGCGGAACGGTAGCCCTTCGCGCGGCACGCCTCTCTCTGATACCTCTCTGGAAACCAAATGGTAACGAAAAAAAAAGTTATAAAAAAAGAAAGCCGACGAAGCGTTTCTACCGATGTCGAGTCGGATCGCTGTGTGGACTTTTATATCCTCGCTCTCTCTCTCTCTCTCTCTTTCTCTCCCTTTCTCCCTCTCTCTTTTTCTTCTATATATCCCATATACATGTATTGTATGTAGGCTTCGGAAGCCGCGCAGCCACCCAAGAAGTACCATCGGGTCCACCGGACTCTCCGAGTTTGTTAATTGCGAATGATAAGAAAGATCAGCTCCTGCTCTTCTTCAAGTGTAGCGAGAGCCCTCTGCTGTATGCCTCGATATATATACACTCTCGTTCTCTCTCACTCTCTCTCTCTCTCTCTCTCTCTCTTTCTCTCGTCTCGCATAGTCTGGCCAGGAAAGTGCGATAAGCCACTCGAGTGGGGAATGCGTCTCGAAAAGAGTTTTGTGTCCAGCTTGCTCTTTTGGCCCCACGCCCACAAAACCCCAAACGTTTAACGTTATGTACTTTTTCGAGAATTAAAAAAAACCGAAGAATCCGATACGTCTTTGACGATCGGAACGTTTGTTCCTGTTCTCGAAAGATAAATGCTAAATCATGATAAGTAGCTACATTCAAATGATTCTTGAAAAAAAAAAATTATTCTTGCCTTGATCTGATTAATTGGATCGAAATAAATTCTCATACCTCACATTGGGTTTTTGAACCCAACTTTATCGAATAAAGCTTGACTATTAATACGAGAAATTATTCTGCATATATTATTCGCTTGAGTAAATGATGTATGAAAATTGATAAAAATCGGAATACGTTTTTGTGATATATTTCAGGAAAATTACATTTTAAAACTTCCAACGTTCTAAATATAGAGTAATCGAGTTTAACTCACTTCGAAAAATTATTTCAGACATGATTTTATATTCTCCTTTTAGCTTATGAAAAAAAAAAAACTAAAAATAAATGTACCGGATGCAGATATACGTAATGTACAAGAGGTATATTTTGAAAAGTGAAGATCGCGTTCCTATGTGCCAGAATTGTTCAAGAGAGTCGCGAGATTGCGGTGTGTGTATGAGCGGTAATGGGGCGTGAGAACGCGAGCGACCGGTTGGCCTCTCGTTCTGCCCTCTCTTCTCTTTCTCTCTCTCTCTCTCTCCATCTCTTACTCTCAACTCAACGAAGAAGAGATCCTTGAGGGTTAGCAAGAAGAAAAAAGAGAAAAAGCGACTCGTTCCTCTCGCCCTCTCGCTCTCTCTCACTCTCTGTACAGATGGCTTCTCAGTCTGAGTCCTGTGGAATCCTCTTTTCTCCTCGCTTGTGCTCTCGTGTTTTATATATTATAGAGCTCGTTCCATCAAAACGTGCTATACCTGACACTTTCTCACAAAGTTTTAAACAACGCTTTTGTAAGGTCGTCGGAGTAAAGTTCGGGCGAGAAATCCGCGCGAAATAGTAATAATAACAGTAATGATAAATAATATTGCAGTGAAAATCATTTGCGGAGTTTGGTTGATAATAGTCATAATGGTAAAGTTTCGTCAAAAACGATGGTTTTATTTTTGGTATACGCAGCCTTATGTTCATTTTCATAAACGAGACATTGAAAATGCTTATTTGTGAAGTGTACACATTTTCTTTTTATCCCCTTGTAATATCTCGAGATATGCCACACAAATTATCAAAAACAAAAGGCAGGAAGAAAGTTCTGTAGCTATATAAAAAAAAATGCTATCCATCATATCCGAAATGTGTAAAAAGTTTGAAACAGTGAGAACATCATATTTTGAGAAAAAAGATAAATAACGCTCGAATATGTGCGTGATTGAGAGACATCTCACTTTCCGATTCTCCATTTATCCAATTGACGCGTTGCCAATACGCGAAATGAGGATTGACGAGATTGTGATATTTGCGGGAGTCTCTCATTCCGCAGCAAGATATAGAGAGGAAGAGGAAGAGAGGAAAAGAGAGAGAGAAATTCGTTCATACAGAATATACGTCCGTCAGCACGTCGATTAAGCCCTCCCACCCGGTAATATTAATATGTATGAAATCAGCTTGGCACACTGGATTATCAATGACACAGACGAGAAAGCTCTTTCGGTCTCTCTCATTCAAAAACGAAACGCGTTCAGAAATCGTTGATGCAAATCTGTAGAAAAAAAAAAGAAATTCTTCAAAGCTTCAAAAATATTTTCCACGAAATGCCACGAAATAAATTCAAACTTTTATCTGCATTGAGGCAACTTTTTTACAAATTTATCTATAGGGTATTGCCATCAGGAAAGTTTTCGTTCCCAACCGTGATCGTTATTTTAATTATCAGCCGCGTATTTTATTTTTTTTTCCATTTTGCAAATGACGTATGGGAAAAATAACGTGACAACGGTATACGAACGTTAGTGCGATGATCGATAAAAAAAAAAAAAGAAGCGAGGTCGTGTATCGTTTTCCTCGATCGCGTCCTCGAGCGGAGGACGCTCGTGATCATCCAGCGTTTCCTACTCGAGATATACATATACATAATAGACGTTATCGCCGACGAATATGTCCGGCGCGAGCTCGCGATTCCGGTACGTCACAGAGCCGCGCGCGCGGATAATCTCGCCGACAGGTATCTTCGGTCAAGCGAAACTTGACTGTATATGTAAGTAGTCTCACGACGTTCTCGAATCTTACTGCCCATATGCCTTCTCTCCACCGTATAACAAGTATACTACCATATACGATAGATAATACTCGATAATCTACGAGCTAAGGTTCATCACGTTCGGTCGAATAGCGGGTCTCTTTCTTCGCCAGTAAAGGGAGTGAGAGAGAAAAAGAAGAAGAAGAGAGAGAAAGAGAGAGAGAGAGAGGAAGATGAGAAGATATCTATTATGCGTGACGAACGTCGCGGGGATAGTTCGCGATCGATCGATCTATCGCGATTGGTTCCTGATCACGATCGCGTGACGTGAGTTTTACGTTGAAAGAGATGGGAATGGCATTAATTCCACGATTTATAAGAAAAACGTATGGTAGGGAGGTTCGTACATTGTACAAGAAAATTATGGTAGCGCCTACTTGCGGAAATAACGTAAAAACGATCGATAAGACAAAATCGATTCGTGATATATTTGTTTTTTTTTCTTCGATTTATTTTACAAATATTTATACAGAACGGTTAAAAGTTTAATCATATATCGATCGAAATCACACGCAGGTATTTGATACAAGTACATATCTCAACTGTATACGCAAGGTTCTCGATAAAATAGATTTATTAGACGGTCCTTGGGACAGCGAACGATAAAACTTGACGCGAGTGAATTTATGTTTAAAGAAAAAGAGAGACGCACACTCACACGGTACAAATTTTTATTTCATTCTTCGTGATATGTCGGTGATATCGCCCGGCGATCTCTCACGAGAGATATCGCACACGCACGTACATGAATGTTGTGTTCAGGGGGGTATATGCTTGCTCGCTGAGATAGTTCGCGATTGGTGCACATACGTTTACCTGTATGGGCTATTTCACCCGATGTTATGCATTTCGTTTTTATTTTTTATTTTGTGACTGTTGTCCAAAATTATCATTCAAAGTACTGGTAAAATCTTATTTTTTTAATCGAATTTATTATAAAGAAAAAAAAAGCCATAGCTTTATACGGTGTACAACCTAATAGAAAAATAAGTAAAAAGAAAAAAAGCAAAAGAAAGTTGACAATCCATTTCATTCATTTACTTACTTTCGATAATTATTTTATTGATTAACAAAAATGACAAATGAAACAAATTTTTCTTTAATGAATTACAATAAATAATAAACTAAGAATTTATTAAATGCACCATTTACAATAAATTATTTACATATAAAGGTAATGAGGGAAACATTGCATATAATTATAAAAAAAAAAATTATTATAGCAGCGATTAATAAAATTTTTATGCACACACCGATAATTATGAGCTCGATAAGCCGCTATTATTTCCTCTTTGTAAATTTAATGGAATTCCTATATCTCTGAATATTTTGAAAATATCTGATCCGATAAACATAAGGAGCATTGAGATCAGGATGTGAAGAAATAGATTATAGTGAAAACAGTAGAAATTTTCGCGGGGAACTATATAGAAAATTTATCGAGGCATATAAATGCACTGGTATACAGATCTTGCGAGCACGTCGCACATGTTCTTCGCGCTCATTGATCATTTCGATCACTTATGCTAATCACGAGTATAGTGTTCACTCGACTCGCACTTCTCCGTCGAAACTGGTTTGCAAATATCTCTTTCTCTCTCATTCCCACTCGGACGGCTGGCGTAGTAATTATTTCACACTTGCAAAGTGGCCGTTATTAGTAGGCGCGCGCGAGTTTAAAGATCAGCTGGGTGCGAGTGTGTGTATGTATGTGTATTTAAATAGTATAGATATTACGTGTCGCGGTTTGTGTCCTGCTCGAATATTACATATAGGCAATACGATGTCGTTGATTTTGCGATTGAGATCATGAATATTTTCCCGCTAAATCGGAGAAAATTGATAACAATATGACTAAAAAAAAAAAAAAAAAAAATCCGTATAAATACATGTATTATGTGCATTGAATAAATGCATCGATAACGAGCGACAGTGTCTCGATACCCGTTAGCTAATAACTGATAGCAAAATAAAAAAGTATATACATATATGTAAAATGGCACAATCAACAAGAAAAAGTGTTGAAAAACGTTTTTCATCATCTCGTATATATTTTTCTCTCATAAACTATCCGCCGATAAATGCATTTGCATTAATGAATGTGATGGAAAATAAAAAGTATTTTTAATGCAACTAAAATGAGAAAAAAAAATATATCGCGATTGAGTCAAGTTATGGTGTGTAGATATTCTGGCTTGCTCTTGCGCGGATTCTCCCCCCCTCCCTCCCCCCACATACGAATATATTATACGCTGCTCACGTCCGCGGGGTGGATCCACCTCGATAATCTATGACTCTCGACAATTAATAACGCCAAACAACCACGCTGCTATCGCGGCGATATAACCGTGGGAGTAACTATATATATACGTCCGTTGTATAATACATATATATACGAATGTATATATATATATATAATTCTTGGGGCTTCCACGTTGATTAACTAGGCTCTCTACACGAGGCATCCGGCGCACGTCTTAATGACAACAGCAATACAAAGAAAACGAGAGTGATTAAGAGAAACGCCTCGATTTCATTATAATCGCGAATTAATCACACGATGAAATTGAACGAATTTTCACGCCAAACGTTGCACAAAACGGATCAACTTCATCGCATTTCACTCGATGGAGAGGGAGAGAAAAAGATAAAAGTCCGGGGAGGAGAGGCGAGTTTACTTGCTCGCGCGTGTAGCCAGTCAGAAAAAAGCTCTCGCCACATATAAGCGCGGCCCACCGATCGAGCAGCTTGCCTGCACCGTGCACCACCGTTGCACCACCGCGCGGCGGATGATTTAACGACTCCCTCGAAATTTCGATCGGATCTCTTGCACCGGCCGCTTATACATATACTCATCTCTCTCTTTCTCTCTCTTGCTTTGTATGTGTGTGTCAGTACATGTATATACGCAAGATGTAGATGAGAGCCAGGATGGGAAAAACGAGTGAATGTGTATATGTATATATATATATATTTAGTGTTGAAAAAAAAGGAGAATAAAATTCGAAGTTGAGAAGTATATAATGAGAAAAGAAAGGAGAGGAAAGTATATAGAGCTACGGGAGCCCCTTGAAAATGCGGGAGGGAGGGGATATGGTCTTCGAAGGAGTGAAGCGAAGCTGAGCGTTCTATATGTACACCTATATCGAACTAATTTGCAGAAGCAACTCACGAGAGACAGTGCAATATATATATGTATATAAATAATCGATATATACAGCTCTTTGCCAACAGCGATAAAGACGAAGGCAGGATAAAAAAAAAATCCAAGGAAAAAAAAAAGAAGCGAACAAAAAAATATATTGCAAGTATGTAGAGAGACAACGAGATAAAGTGCGAAGGGGAGTTGAGATATACGGGTGGAATAAGCGGAGCCGGCGAGGAGAAACGCAAAGATCGTCCGAGCTTTTCTCCGCCGTTATATGTATATAAAATATTTCTTATAACCCAAAAACACAAACAAATGGTGCACGAAAAGTCAGGCTTGTTGATTTATATCTGACAGAAAAATGTGGCATAAATTAAAATATTGTCGAATGCTTTATACTTCAACTAAATATTTATTTATTGTAGACTTTTTTGTGTTTCGCGTTGCTATTCAAAAGTTAACTTGGATCATGGAATAAATGTTCTATTTGGATTAAATTAATTTTTTTGATATCCGAATAATTGAATCTCAATTGGTGACGTGAGGTGAAATTCACCCTTTTAATTTTCAAAATAGAGCTCGTATAGTAACTCAAACTCTAATTATAATTTTTATTTCATGCAGTTGGCGTATCTTTTGGAGTATAAGCGTACATATCTGATGTTTATGAGAAGCGAACAGGATAAACTCGTCGAGTTAATTCATCCGCAGTGTTATCCAAATGTACTTTACCATAAAAAAATTATTTTTTTTTGTGCTTTTAATATTTTTCGAACATTTTTATTCAATATCAATGGTGTAAAAAAAATGGATTTGTTACCTCAACTTTACCGATTTTTTTAAACAATTGAACATTACTTCATTTTTATTGACTTCGTCGTATTCGTGGCAATTATCAGCTGTTCATTAGCTGCTTATGAAGACTCATATTATCATTCGTCTTCCAATTAAGCTATATTATTTCTACAACGCATTCGAATACTTAGCCACTTTTAATGTCTGTTTCAATGAGAGTATATTTTCTTAATGAGAAGTACAATAATGCGATTCGTGGAAAACGAGAATTTCATACTGTATATTGCGTCGAAAATTTCTATTGGAATGGCGTAAGCGGGATGTTTTAAGAACGAAATCAGATTAGCATCGTATTTGCTGCTCTCTCTATACATATATATAGCCGCAGGCAATCAATCATGGCATCGCGAGTAACCGAGTACATATACATGAGACAGGAAAATATTAAATATCAGAGTGCTCGAGACATTACCGAGAGCGTGATATTGAGCCTCGTTTGTATGTAGAGATCGCCTCGTATATATAAATGATTGCATACAATAGGGCATTGCAATGCGTAATCTGCTTACATTGGTATTTCCGATAGAATCCGAGTTCTCCCACGTTCGAGCTGCACGAGTTTTGGCACGCTTAAAATTGTTCTTGCCATCGTTAAATCATAAATGCCTTCCTAATATTCCTTTCTTAACTGCAAATATATACATCGTATAATTTCAGCATCTTACTTATCGACTCCCTAACATAATCGTCAATTCACGAAAGAATTTACGAAAGAAAAATAATTACGAAAACAAAAAAAAAACGACGAGTTACAAATAATAAGTTCAATATTAAATTCACGATTTATTCAATTTAAATAAAACAAATATAATGGAGATACGGTGGCACGATATGATAGACTCGTGTGGTTGATTCCCAACTAGTTTTACTTGCTCGAAAAAGCAACGAGCGCTTCTGTGTCTCTGCTGCTGCCATTTATACCTTCTACTGGCTTCAGCCACAAGAACAAGGGAAAGCAAAGGCTATTCGAAGCGTGAAACCACAGCGTTTATATTTCAAACGATATATCTATGATGTAGAGTGTTACCCTCTTTTCATGAACCCTTGTGCGTGCGCACACTGTGTAAAACGCCAGAATCACGACCCTAGCAGACCGAAAGATCGGTTGAACGTTGCAGACCGGAGATAGGATATAACACGTTGTGATTATATACACATGGATATATGTGAATATATATAGTATATATGAGTAGAGACGATTCGACGAGATTCGCAAGCAAAGATACACACCGGTGGAAATAACGTGTGTTTCACGTTGGTAAGGGACGAGAAAAGGTGTAGGCCAAAGGGCCTATATATATACCCATACTCTGTACTAAAGTTCTGATATTACTCACGATCTCACACTGCCGCTGCTTTTGCTCGCTCTCGCCTCTCCTTCTTCTTCTTCTTCTTCTTCTTCTTCTTCTACTTCACCCGCGAGAGCGCATTGTCTCGAGATAAATGATTTCGAGATATGGCATATAGTATTGCGCATGAGGGTGGACCTGAAGGAAAACCAGCAGTTCTTTCTCTCTCTTTCTCTCCTCCCATTCTCACTCTTTTTATCTGACGTAACTTCAAAAAGAGCATACATAATACTGTAAGGTAAAACAAACTGGACCAAGATTCCATGTATTACGAATTGCAACTCAGAAGATGTTGCTTTGCACGATTATACGTGATAATATAAATAGAACAAAATTTTGTTTACTATTTGATTATTTCATGGATCATTTTTGTTTATGATTTTTTAAATTTTGTTTAAGATTTTGTTTAAAATTTTGTTTAAGAGAACCTAGTAAAAATACCGATTATACAAAATTATTTGAAAAATTTGCAGAATATCTACAAATATAATTAGTATATCATCATTTGATATATCAAATGGAAGATTTTTTAGTTAGAACGCTAAAGGTGTACTTGAATTCTGATAAACCAAATTTCGAGTTCTTGCCCTCTGCGTATGATTCAGAACGCACCAATGGATGAATTTTATTCTACGATGTCTTATCTTCTCCATAATGATTATCTACACCGATTGATGCACCTTAAGGATTCCAACCAGAACCAACAAATCTTCCATTCGACATATCAAATAATAATATATTAATCATATTTGTAAATAATTTACATATTTTTTAAATACTTAAATCCTTAAATCATTTAAAAAAAGATCTTCAGCCTCAAATTTAATCACATTTGAGGAGGTTGACTCTCATTTGTGTTGGCGTAACCATAACTGGATCGTCGTATATGTTGGGAGCCTCGAGAGCAGATAACATCCATTGCACAATCCGGCTCACTCAGACATTGTATAACTGCGTGGCGTCGTGGCTGACTTCGGTCATACGCGAGGGATATCATGTCTTTGCAACGACAGTGACTGATATCTCGTTGAAAATTTACAGGTGCCTTTTGCACGGCTCGTATATATATTAGCAACCCGGATTCGCGTAGGTGCGTATTAGTTGGTGACGACACACACACACACATACATACACACATGCGCATGCATGTACGGAACACAATTCATTAAGAATTCGATTCATCGGGGAACAATCGGTGTTCATTAGGGGCCTCCTTTGGGAGGTTCCACCTTATATTATTCGCATGCTCGCTACGTCTTGTTCCTCTTTTTCCTCGGTTCTACTCGCTCCCAAGTAACTACTTATCATTTTCTGTCGGACTGCCAGAAGGCGACGCGTCACTTATCATATATGCCTTTTTCTCGTCTTTTTTACGAATACGTACACAAAAGCATTTGACCGAACGCTATATATTAATAATCGTTTGCCAACCATATTTTTATATTGCATCGTTAAATGACAGGGTCGCGCCACTTTTGCCGAGGGATCGATTATTGCTTTTCATCAGGTCTTATTCCCATCTACTTGGCCCCGCCGCTGTGAGAATTCTCGGCCTTAAATTTCGTACTCACAATGCGGGGGTTACATTTCGCGTATAGTTATATTGTGCATAAAGGGATATGTTGCTGATCGAAGATCCACACTCGCGATACTTTTTTTAAAAGTTATTTTTTTCATTTCAGAATACGCGCGTTATCCCCACTCACGATTAATATACCCTGCCTGATTTATCACCTGTCCCTCTTCTTTTTCTTCAACCCGTATTCTCGTTTTCTTTTCTCGATCTTTGAAGCGACGCGATAATTCAAACTTTTTCAGCATTCACCCATCCGTGTATGTATGCGTATATACGCATACGAATTCTTTCGCGCGCAAAAAGAACGCACGTATACGATTTAAATGCGACCCGCGAGGTCACGGGACTGCGCAAATATCGGTAGTTGGTATGACTGCACATATGCATATATAGATATATGTAATGTACAACAATGGCAATATTGCCTGAGAACTACCTCGATACTTTAGCGACGAGAGAGTTGAGAATGCTTCAACAATTTTGCCAATGACGAAGGTGGCTCGTGCTCACCCCGCGTGTGGCTCGCAGTACCCCATAACACTCGCTCGTAAATTTACACGAAAATGGTCACGTACGAGCGTCTTACTCTATACCGCGATGATGCCGCACCAATATACACGCTTACCGGACACTTTTTTTTTCTGGGACACTCGTTCGGTTAGGACACACGACGAAAAATAAGATATGAAGAGAAAATAATGGCGGAAAAGAGAAAATGGGACCCTGTATAGGATTAAGCATCAATGAAATTACGCGCAAGGAGGGCATGACCTTTTAATAATACCTGAAAGCCTTTTTAGCCACACGTTTTCCACTTCAGTGTTGGACATTTCGTAAGTTCTGAATTGAAATAAATTATTCTGAATAACAATAAGAATACGTTGCGATAAATGTGAACATTTTATTTTATATATATATTTTTTTACGTTTTCATAAATAACTCGTATTTTATAAATTGCTACGATTATTTATTTTTTATATAAAAAATATATCGAGTGAAGTTACTCCAGGGTAGACTGAAATGTTGATTTTGGATAAATCTTTTTTTTTTCAATCACGAGCGTTCAGGAGGTAAAAAATAGATAATATCTCCTCAATTTTGTCGTTCCGCGTGAATTTGAATTGAAAAAAAAAAATGCGTAACAATGTTGCCGTAGGGCATTTTGCTTGCTCCCTGCACGAGACACGGTCAGCTTCACCGGAAAAAAAAATCTTCGTGTACGACAGTCTGGCATGAGCAAGGGTATATAGATGCGAGTGTATAGAGTGTAAAACATTCGCGTTTGTGCGCGCTCGCGCGCTCATGGTCCATCCATCCTTCTCTTTCTCTCTCTTCGGCCCATTCGCACTTTGCCGAGCAATCCTCATTCCCATTTATCACCTCTTTCTCGTTCGTTCCCTTACCTCTCACTTCTCCTCTTACCATATCCTTTTCTATATACCGCGTATATATACCTCTATGCATCTGTCCGCCTCTCGCTGCGCATACTCTTCTTCTTTATCCTTTCTGCCCGTTTCACATCTTCTCCTCCTCGCTCTTTCTCTCCTTTCGTAATATTTTTTTTCCCCTATCGTTCTTCCACCAAACCTCTTCGACTCCAATTGGCTTTTTTTCGACGTGAATCTTTCGCCCTCCCATCTTCTTATTTTTTCCCTGTATGAAAGAAAGAAAGAAAGAGAAAGAATCAGAGAGAGAGAGAGAGAGAGAGAGAGAGAGAGAGAGAGAGAGAAAGAGAGAAAGAGATAGGGGCTCACCCCGAGCAAAACTACGACGTGAACGGGCGCCCGGAGAGTTCTTAAAGCGAGAAGCTTCTCCAACGGTGTTGGTCTTGATTCTACCGCGGCCGCCCAACGAACGGGGAGTTTAAAAAAATGGAAAGAAAAGTCATGAAAAAGAAGAAGAAAAAAATAAACAAATGAATGGAAAGAAAGGATAAAAAGAACAACGACGGAGTAAAGATAGAATTGTTTGAGGAGAAAAAAATAAATAAAGAGAGAGTGCACAGCCGAAACTGTACAGACGCCTGTGTCTCATTACAGAGCGAGGGCTCGCGCAGATTCTTGCCCATTGCATTGTATATATACATTTGCCTCGAATAAATGATGTATATAAGGAATCAACGCGAGAACAACAACTTCCTCTCGCTTTTGTAGATATAGCAACGTAATGTATCGCAAAAGTGAGACAGAGAGAAAGAGAGTTTGAAGTGAAATTACGAGGTCGAGAGCGTGGATTTCTTTGCGGTTGAAAATGATCGGTGCTTGCTCGGGCTCTTTCGTGAATGTCGGATAGGGTACACGCGAAAGAGGAAAAAAGAGAGAAAGATTGGTCAGCGAAGGAAAGGGACGAGTGAGATTCTGACGAGAAGTTGCACACATATACCTGTAGGTAGAGGTTAATACCTGACGTTCGTTTTTTGGTTGGGAGAAAGAGAGAGCGAGAGAGAGAGAGAGAGACCGGTGGGTGAATCTCGTCGAAATCTCGGAGCAGCCGCACGGGGCACACCCGTAATAACGCTCGTCCGGCGCTCGGCTTCCTGGCCCCGCACACCCTCTTCCAACACATGCCCACACCTATACACACACACACACAGACAGACACCAAAACTCTCCCTCAAGAGCTGAGCACAAAATCACCCGCACCCATTTTTTCAATTCTTTTTTTTTGTTCTTAATTTTTATTTCGTCCTTACGGGTACGCCAGGAGTATTTCCAGGAACCAATAGACAGAGTGGGATATCGCGTGTTAGCTAAGATGCAACGGCATAGATATAAGTGCGTATTCGTATGTGTGTGTCTGTGTGTGTGTGTGCGTGCGTGTAAACTGAATGAGCGTGTGCAGAAAGAACTTGAGAATTTTAAGAAACGGCTCAATGGATGATTCAAGAAAATAAATTGGAATTTTGTTTCTCGAAAATGTATTACATTTGGAGCTTCGATGAAACTAACACACGAGTTTTAATTAAATTTTCTAAACCTCCAATGGAATTTACATACGTGAATAAATTAATTTTCATCTTCCCTTCGTTCGATGAAGTCTTTGGACGCTGGAATGCATCCCGCCGGTCCATTTGTTGGAACTTTTTCACGCGTCACTTGACACTAACACACGGAAGTACATATACTGCTGAGCAGTCTATGGTCCAACCAGATAATAAGATACCGGCCGGAATATAATCGATGGCGGCTATTAGATAAGCGTTTCGATTTACCGCGAGTCATCATCATCGCTTTTTGTTATTCTCACTTTCTCACTCCTCTCGCGCTCCTTGCTCTCCTCGGCAATCTCACTTTCTCATCCTAGGTATGGACTTTCGTTTAGTTTTAAATTCGTTTTCAAGCCACGGCTTTCTCAACGTGCGTCTAATGAGTCGAAGTGCCCACCTACCGGTAATTAATAACTCCGTGGAAAGCTCCTCTCGCGGGCTGAGAGTCTTGAGTGCGGGCAACTCGCGTTAACCTCTCATCGTATACCCGCACGCAAGAGTGAGAAGGAAAGAGAAAAAGAGAAAAAGAGAAAAAGAGAGAAAGAGAGAGAGAGAGAGAGAGAGAAATTCAAAAGACTGCAGAGAAAAAGAGAGAAAAGCGCGTTGGACATGTATAGGCTAAAGAGAGAAAGATATAAAAAATAAAGGTAGCGCTCATCCGCTCGTAGTGCACTAAAGTTCTGGGACAGCGGGAGGAATCAAGTCGCGGGTCGAGACGCGCTGGAAGGAAGGCGGTCTCGAGACCTTCCGAGAAATATCATCTTTTTTTATCGAGTCTGATCGCCATCCCAAGAGAGGAACATGAAGTGGAGAACATCAGAGCAGAGCTGCTCTCGTGGGCCTGCTGCTGCTGCTGCTGCTGCTCTCTGGTGTGTGCAACCGATCAATACTCGCACCTCGATAATGAGCCTGCGGTATTCCATTTTATTATCATCATTATTTATTGTTAACACGCGCCCTCTCTCACAACTCTACCTTCATTTCTTTCTCTCAGTGTCGTGAGAGAAATGAGCCTCTTAAGGTCAAGTCTTTTTTTTCACTATACAATCATACAGGTAATAATAATAATAATAATAATACTAT
>JABMBV010039513.1:0-14844 GCA_018906735.1 Mesochorus sp. PSUC_FEM 10030011
TCCGTGTATGTATTTATATATTTATAGTGTGTATAGAAAGAGAGAAAGAAAGAGAGAGAGAGAGAGAGAGAGAGAGGTATGACAATGCATTATACAATGACGAGTGAAAGAATTGCATGACTTGTAAATGAGTATATTATGGCAATGAGATAGATGTCCGTTTGTTTGCAGTGTCAGAGATTCATACGCCCATCTATAATGCATTTATATGCCGTCCGGTTGAGTCACCTGAGAAATCACGAACGAAATATACCAAAAAGAAAGAAAATTTCAAAAAAAAAAATTCCATTTAACTCGATTCATGTACACAATCGTCGTTAGACTCAAAATTACGAGCAACGAATTTTAAGGATCATTCAATAAATTGCTCACTCAACAAAAATAGTCGTATTCAAGACAATTAAACCGATCGGAAACTGAAAAAAACATCGAGTCATCAAAGACGAATGTATATATGTCGAATGAAAAATAATGAACTTGATTGCCAGGCAACAATTATCGAGGCATTAATTAAACGATGAATTTGCAGGAAGACTCTCGTGCAATGGTCGAGTTTCGATGCTTCGAATTAATCGACCTGAGCCACCATCATATATATTGTCACTACGAAACAAAATTAGTGTACATATAGTCATCATTCAGACGTATACGTATATATAAAAAAGATGTTACGTTTTTACTCATATTTGGCCGCACCACCACGCGTGTTTCTTTTCACCCAAAATTGTAAAAAAAAAATAAATAAAACCACAAAAAATATAAAACGAAATTTGACATCTTTGTTGTCGATATATCACGCAAGCATGACAGGGAAAAAGGGCGAAAAAATGATATTGAACGAAATAAAAAAAGGGAGGAAATATATCGAAATAGAGTAAAAAAAATCGTAGCGTCACGGCCGTACCGTTAATTCAGACCCTTTTTTTTTCTTGCGAACACACCAATCTTATTGTTCAGAGTGGTTTTATGAAAAAAAAGATCGAGTTATACCAAAAAAAACGTAAAAATTGTATTTATTGAAAGTTGCTCCGATTGTGTAGAGCGATATATATATCACAAAAATTGGTTACGATAAATCATGCGAAGGATGATATAGAAAAATACGGCTATACATCCTTACAGATGGAAACACGATTAAAATATAATATGTAAGATAACGACGGATGCCAAACGCGAATAATGAATGTACTCTTTTCTTCTCCCTTCTAATAATCGCAGTCCATTTTCATTTTTACGTTAAAAATAACGGTTTTTGATACTTGTCAGAATATAAAGCAAAAAAAATGGCTTTTTATGCATAAAAAAATTGCGATTTTGAGGTCGATTTTCAATTGAAAATAAAAATTTTAAATAACATACATATATAGACACAAAAATAATATTCAATGACAATATGTTCACAAATTCGAGTTCTAAATGCGTGTAATTTAAGAAAAATTACTCGATTTCTACTATCGAGGATTCTGGACCAAAGTTGAGACGTTCGCACACACGAGTAGAGTGTGTGGAAGCCATAAAACTCGCTAGACCGGAGATGAGGGGTAAATTCTTATATCGGGGGTCTTATATCGAGGAGATACTCTAGGACTTGCGATCAGGCATTAAAACTGGATAATTGATGTTTGTCAATATGTTATAAAAGGATGAAGAGTGAAGCGGTGGTAGTCCAGCGAGAGAATCATCCAAGAGTGTAGGCGTTACGAGCGTATGGATGAAGGTAGAAAGAAGATGTACGGGAGAATGTGCGCGCGTGTAGTTGAAGGGAGTGCCTGGCGGGCAGGTGGTCGGGCAGCATCACATTTTTTTCTTCTCGAGCAGCCAGCGCACGCGTTCACGTTCCCACCGGTTCTCTCGCGGCTGCATAAGTAGGTCCCCGAAAAATTCTGTCTGCCGCAGGTCCGCGGGAATGGCTCACGAGAGAATATAAGACGCGGATTCAACAACCGGTCGTCCGAACAATCTTTTTTCTTCCGATCCCTCGGGCTCTCGAGAATTTTCGTGCCCAATGTATAGAGATTGTGACCGCGAGTCAATACCTCGTCGTGAAAACTTTGTCATTTATATGGGCAAAATTAATCAATCGCTATATTTTTATATATAAATTGCGAGTTTTAATTGACGCGAGATTATCGAGAAATGCGAAGCTTCGAATACAACATGTAGTTTATATACGATATATAAATTACATATAATTCGACACAGAGCGAGAGAGAGCATTTTAGAGGTTCATGTCGGAGGGAAGAAATAAATAAGCGACGCTGGTCGGCTCAACTTCCGTCCAATAACGTACACGATCTCGTATACCCGGTACTCGATCTCCCGATCATTTATTTCGAAAGGCTGATTATATGTAAATTGGGATTTGACATAGAACGATATGACATCTGGTGGCAGAATTTGAAAACTCTCACGTATTGCATGTTGTTGAACAGCTAAATAGTAAACCACACGTTAATTTTCAAATTTTAAAGATCAATATTTAATAAATAATTAAATCTGCACAATCTATGTTATGTGAAAAATTAAAATACAGAACAATTTGTGCCATGAAAGATTGTACAAGTCGTTTAAATAAGGATTTAGATATTATTTTCCATAATTTCAACTACCGTAAAACGGACTATAACTACAGTGAATTTTGGCAATGGTAGAAAAAAAAATTGAACAAACGATTTAATATAGATAATTCATTAATGTTTTTAATTTCCCTCAATTTCATGTGAGTTCCCTTTAAAGTTCGACGTCTTCATAGAATAATTCGTTAAGTTAATCTCACCGGCACTGCACTTTATCAATATTTTTACCATTTTTATAACATAATCAGCGTTAAAATTTTTTTTGTTTTCTCAATACTCTTTGACATTTCGTTTTTATCAGCCCAATCGTAGATTGTTCATAAACTTAACATGATAAAAATAAAAAACCGAGTCTCTCAATGCTTTGTTATATGCTCATGCAGTCCGTAAGCAATCATATTGGTTAAGCTTTGCCCATATGTCAAATCCCAATAAACAAAACAAAATAAACAAATAATGAATGTAATAAAAATAATAATAATTTCTTCGATGATTTACCTTCTGAACTGCAGTGAAGGCAACCCATATTTTGGTAAAACGTTACGAATATTTTCAACTTTTTGAACACGCGCGTCTCATCCGAGAAATTTTCTAAGTCCATATGTATATATCTCGCGACACAATACAACTGATACGGTTGATAAGATTTTGAATAATGCGTATATAAACGTGAGATCGCGGATGACAAAGTTGTGCTCGATTTACGAGAAACGTTTAAAGTGGTCGGCTCGTGGAAAATAAAAAGATTCCGACACCGATCAAAACTGTAATTTCTCCAGCACTCGTCATATGTTCCTATCTCTTCGTTTGCTTCTATATATGGATTCAAGATGAACGAGAATTAACGCACGATCGATAAATCCCTCGAGTCTCTGCGTTTCGGGCACCAGAAATCAGTGATGGAAACTCGATTCTCGCTGTTATATGTTTTCGGATATCTCAGCAGCTATCACGATATTATTTCTATTTATATCTTCCTCGATGACCATTTTTTATTTCCCAAACTCGGCAGATACAATTATAAAATCATAAAATTTCTCATATGAAGCAACAAATTACAAAAATGGAGGTACAGGTATCGCGTAAAGAAAAATATGTATTAAAGAAGATCGATCTCTAAAAACCAAAGCACCATTTGGGTAAACGAAAAGTTTCAATTTTGATATAAAGCATATATGCTGAAAGATATACGCTTGAATTCGAATGAAAATCTTTGGATGAATTGTGTCGAACGATGAATCATCGTTTATCCGATACCACACACACCATATATGGATGCTATTATATGAATCTCGATGAATTCTATTTATGTAGCGAATGAATTCTATATAATGAGGATACAACGCGATGGAAGAAAATATGCGGAGTTTGAGATGATGGGCGTGTGTGATGACCGAATCAAACGACTTTTGGATATATCGTTGCGATAAGGGAGAATATTTGCGTTCAACATAGGAATATATAATATATACGAGAACATTCCTATTTTATAAGAAACATATCGGTGCTATCTCTCGCGAGTCCCTCGAACGACTCTATATAATTTAGTAGCTCGTTGTAATTACGTTTATCTCTTGTGCACGCGCGTATATATACACAAAAGTAAAGAGTCTGCAAAAGTTTGCCTGATATATCTTCGATTTATCGTATAATGTTTGGGTTTCACTGCGTCTATTCTTTATTTATATGGAGCAAAAAACAAAATCTACCTGAATGAACACCAGCATCACCGTCCGGATCCTCGAAAGCGGACAATTCGTGCCCACCGGAATAATCATCCCGACAATGTCCATCGGGAATCTCGTGATCGACGCAACGTTCGTTCGAGGCACAATCCTTATCGTTGCAACAATCGACCGAATTTATGGCAGAAACGACGATACGCGGATGATTTTTGGACGTAGACTCGTAGGATGAGGATGACGACGACGAGAGTATGTGCCTGTTGTTATTATTATTATTATTGTTGTTATTGTTGTTGTTATTGTTACTGAGGATGGGAGCCGATCTAACGAGGGTGCTCACGCTTCTGGCGACTTTGGTACTGTGAGTTCGACGAATCATGAGGTTTGTAAAATTGGTACTCGTCGATGAGGGAGCAGCGAGCAAAGAATGGCTTCCTCCGATGCGACCAGAAGCATTGGCGTCCTTGTTCCGATTAATACTATTTTGCGGATTAATCAGAGTGGTTGAACTCTGACGAGAATCTTTGCCAAATTTTCTTGTCATAATATCAATCTTTTTGTCATCGGTATCTCTGATGATTTTGGACGTTGCGCCGTCTTTATTGGCCTCGATGACAACCCTGACTTCTTCCTTCTTGTTTCGTCTCTCAGCCGCTATCGAATCTTCCCTTCCAGCTTCAAGGCAGCTTATCGTATTGTTCAAACGTGGATTAACGGAAGTCGTATCTTTGCCGTTGTTGCCCCGAAGAATTTCCTTTCTACCGGTAAATCGACTCTGAAATCTCTCGATCGTCTTGAACGATCGCGTTCTCTCGACCTTCTTTCTCGTCTGCTGCTGCTGCTGACTCTCGTTCGAGCGATTCTCCGCTCCGAATCTCGTTGGTGCCTCGAATATTCTCGTCAAGGACTGAACCTTGCCTCTTGGCTCTGGCAACGTTGCCGAGCATCCATCCATCGTACCACCACCATTATCGATACTCGAGCTCCTCTTTTGATCGTTTCTCAACTGTTTACCGACAAAAGTCGTTTCGTTGTTGCTCAGAGTACGCGTCAGTATGCCACCGGATGAACTCTTCGACGTACTTGTCGGAAAGGTGTTGCAATTGAATTTTTCTCCAGCTTCAGCATTCGAGAGGGTCTTGGTGAGTCTCGGCACATCGTGACGGGGTTCACCCTCCAAAGATACGTAAAACGTTGATCTTCTCTTTGGCGAGTCTTCTGTGTTGTCCAACATCATCTTCATAAGATCTCGTTTTTTATACCCAAGATTATTATTCTAATCGGTATTTCCAAGGGTCATTTCAAAGATTATATTTCCTTCTCTCTCGATCCTCCACATGATCCTCGGGGTGGCCTTGGGCCTCGTTCTTTTCTATTCTTCTTTTATTCGTCTCGATGAAATTCGAGCTCCCTAAATTCAGGAGCTCGTTGAATGACGATTATTTTTCCCCCTCCCTCTCCTCATATACATCCTTTTACTCGTCCTATTCTTACATACGTTTCTCAGTTCACCTTGGCACACGAATACTTTCGATCGGGTTTAAACCGTAAATGCTAGAGAGCTCCTTACAATAATTGACGAGAAAATCAACTTTTGTATGTTTGAGCAAGCTTCGACACGATTCCTCTCCCTCTTTTTTATCGTGGCTTCACTGTGGCTCCGAGTGACTGGGAATCATTTGTGCTATTGGTCGTCTCACCGATCTGGCAACGTCGACGACGACGACGAGAAAGCACGTGTCTACCCAACGACACAACCAAGATACTCTTTCTCTCTCTTTCTCTCTCAAACCATTGAAGATCATTCAAGATGGACGAACAAAGATCTTATTCATCTACCTTTCACCAAAAAAAAAAAATAATACAATTTTTGAAGAAATAACTTCACTAAAAAAATTTACGACATAGTATCACACCAACTACAATTATTGTCACACCTTTCACTTTTCTTTTTCCACCACGTATTGTAATTCACTACTCGATCGATATAATCGAAGCAATAATTCATGTACCCCAGAATGAATATTGTTTTTTTTCTTCTTTGACACCAAACTCACGATCCTCTTTGGTACAGAAGATTTTTCGGAGTAAGAAAAAAAAATGACACACACGCGCGGGACAAAGATGAAGCAAAGGCGATATTACGACAACCGCTCGCCAGACAGACCCACGGCTATCTGCTGCACGACTGGCCTGTCTTTCCTCGGTTCTACGCCCGGAGACCCCTCGTGGCCGTCACAAGAACTTTCGCTATGCTCGTGGTGCCCCCCTCCCTCCTCTCGCTCTCTCTCTCTCTCTCTCTCTCATCTTTCCACCATAAAATTCGTCAGTGCTGTGCTGCTGCTCGATGCACAGGACTTTCCTATAACCAACTCTTTCTCCCTTATATATAGTGTCTACTCGACCAAACTTCCTTCACAAGACACTCCAACGTCTATATCATAATTTTTTTTTAATTAATTTTTCTCCATCGCGAAAGAAAAAAAAAACATTCCAACACTTATCCGATACGAGCTTCAAATGAATCCTTTTTTGCGTCACAACATTATTGAATAATTGATGAACAAATTGATCCATCATAGTCATGATTGGATACAACTTTTTTGTCTCAAGAGGCGCAATTAAATGCTCAACGAAAATAAAGAAGAAAAAAAAAACCTGAGAATCGTGTAATTTCTCTTTAATTATTTTCCACTTTTACATTATTCATTTTTAATGTTCGTTCTCTCCCTCAGGAAGGTTCTCGACGAGATGAGCGCATCAGCGAAAGCTCTTTGAGGCAGACACGAGAAGGAGGAGGTGGAGGATTGTGTATGGCGTCGACGGCATAAACCGCCAAGTCTATATAGCCGCGACGCGTCGACGTATATACGCGGGGTTCGCGATATAGTTGTGGCAAAAGAAGAAAAGCTGTTTCGACCCGTCGACGATATTATATGAGAGACCGCGCCTTTCCCATCTTCGCCTGGAAAAACGTTTTAATCTTTCTCTGTATTTGCGACGAAGTAGTATTTTTGAAAAAAATAAAAAGTGTTTTCGAGTCGGGTGATCGGACTCGCTCGTTACGGATGAGAATATGTGAAAGACGATGAGGGCAATGTCTCACGCGAGGGGAGCAAGGGGGGAAGATGCTCACGAGGAGACGACATCGCGCGAGTGAAACGAGAGAATATATCCAAAGGCTGAGAAAGAAAAACGTGTCGTATGTTGTTCACATTGCGGTTACGCGTGTTCCCTCTTTCACTCCCCTCCATTTTCACATATACGAAGATCTTAATTTCTATTTAGAGGGGGGAGGGTTTTCAGCTTGAAAAAAAATACACTTTTTTATACGAATTTGACAAAAAAATTTAAACCCCAACCCCCCTTCCACTCCCTTAAATACGAGATCGATAAATTAAAAAAAAAAATTTAATTCGCTAATTTTTTTTTTTATTTTGGACGAAATTTTCTATAAAAGAATATATAATAGAGCAAGAGCAACGAAATTGATGCAGAGCGCACATACAGTGGTATGCAAAAGAAATACGACATAGAAAAAACGATGCGATGGACAAAATGAGAAATTTTGGTGCGTGTATGACGTCTAGAGCACGATAATGATTTCAATTACGCTTCGCGTCTGTATGGTCAAAAAAAATTGTTCAAAGCTAATAATAAAGTAAGCCTGAAAAAAAGTATGGCGGCCCTTAACTTTTGCATGTCAGTGTATATATATATATAGGGATGAGCGCATGAGCCGAGTCGAGTATAGTTCGACATCAAAGCATCGAGAAGCTCTTATCGTATCGCACGCGCGTGGTTTGCCGTATATGCCCACACACGTAACTTCAGCTACATACGTATATATATATACTCTGTTACAGCGCCCGCACCGAGGGATAATAAGTCGACGAAGCACTTTGTCGACGAGCGTGTCATATGAGTAAAATCTACGAGGATAAGTGAGCATCGACGCACGCGTCACCACCCCCCGCATCTTTCGCTCTCATCATTTCGGATGATATTGGTCAAAAAAAGAAAAAATTAAAAGCGCGTTCATTGAACCTTCGTCGCGAGATACCGCACAAACGATGAAAATCAAAACTCGCGTGGCAATGACATAATACGAAAAAAATGTCGATGATATCGAAAATCTTTTTCGAGTTATTCCACGCGAGTTATTGAAGAAAGAAGAAAGATGCGCGCGGCGTCTGCGATTTACGAGGGTGCCAGGGAGAAAGTGAATAAAGAACGGAAGGGGGCTTAACCCGAAACGCCGTTTTTTTTCTTCTTCTTTTATCAAAGCGGTCTATAAATATATAATACGAAACCACGACGTTACCGGCAGCACACGCGGATATACAATACGGGTTAAGAAAAATCCAAAAACCGGTTTTTTCAACGAGACGAACAATATGATCCAGTATCTCGCCTTATTCAATATGAAAAAAAAATACACTCGGGTCTCATATGTTTTCGACAAACTGAAAATTAAACACCACCAGATAGCGCTCCAATCAAAAGATAAATTTTGTTTGTTTGTTTGTTTTTTTTTTCATTAAAAAGACATGTGAAATTTCGTGTGGAAATTGACGTCAAGTTGGGAGGGTTTAGGTTAAACATTGCAATTTTGGATATCGAGCGAAATTGAAAGTTTTTTCCAACGATAAATCACACGTTTGCATCGTACGAATATAAAAAAAAAAATTCTCGAATTGGAATACACTTCGAACGAGTCATGCCACGGTCACAATGTTGCAGACAGAAAAACACCGCGATCTTGTGAGTGATTTTTTGATTCCAATACCGATTTTGTTATCAATCGATGTTGTGGTCATTGACCACGTACATTATTATTCATTATTATTTTGATTGGTATACGTTGCGTCACGAAAATCCGCGAGCTTTATTTCACAATGGCCAGCTGCGAGCCGGAAGACTCTTCGACAGAGAAAGAGAGAGAGAGAGAGAGTGAGAGCGAGGTAGGAGGGAAAGGTATGTTAATTTTTCGTTGGGAAGGACGGACGTATCGGACACCGATTCGCATGCCTATTTGGGATCAGGATCGGACAAAGGTGCGAGAGCATGCCTATACCTGTGGGGCTGTCGCGAGCTCCGGGACGACCAACGAGTACGCGAGAACGTGCCTACGTGCCTCATACGTCGTTATATAGGCACTAAAACTCTATTGCGTTTTACCGTTGTGCAACGTTTTCGGAACTAAAGGGACACACGTGTTCCGCTCGAGTTACACGTTCAAGCAATAATATCGCACAGATTCGCGTTCATCGTTGGTCAACGAAAATTTTACAACCGACAAGTGCAAATATTTGATAAATTTTTATCATTTCATTTTCAGGAGTGATCGCGAGAGTGGCGGAATTGCCATAATTTGTCCACAGCCGGACAAGGAATCGCGAAATCACAAGGAAAAGGTGAGAAGTTTATCTTACGATTTTATACGAATTTTCGTATACAAGAAAGAAAAAAAATATATATATATTCATTTTCGTGATGGAATCCATCGCTGTAAAGATATTTTTTTAGAGAGCCACCGATGTATCGTGTCGTTATCGATGTGCGTAAAAAAATAGAAAGAAAAAGAAAGATATTTTTTTTGTTTAACCGACTCGCTGGACTGTGGATCGTTCGCGTGTTTTGTCACGAGGATCACGAGGACGAATCATCCCCTTGATTATTCCGTGTGATAAACCCGAGTGGCGAACGAGTCTTCGCTCACCCAATGGAGGTATAAATCCTCGGTCGATTCATCGACGATCATGCCTCAGCAGCAGCGTACACATACCCACATTCTATCCTCCTCCGTTTGTTCCTTTTATTCAACGTTCAATTCAACGAATGCGATAAAGAACCGAGAGAGAGAAATACCTGAACGAAATGGCAAACGCGAGTTTTACAATCGCGAGTATATACTGCGTTTCTCGTCTCTCGCCGTATATTTTATACATTCACGTACACGCGTAATTTTTTAATACATAATCAATGAAATACAAGGCAAACGAGTATCGAAATAACGTTGCTGAAACGATGGATTGAAAAACGGATGGGGAAATGTTTTCCCGCGAAAATCTTGGAAAATAAAGCTAAGTACGAGGAAAGTGTTTCTCGTGCATCGCGTTATATTGAAAACCATTATTGAAAAAATTATAATGATGTGCTTGAAAAGATGAAAACAAAAAAAACAGAGGTGATTCAACGTGTATCGTCGAGATTTTTGTTCCATCAAGCGAATCGTTTTCGCAGACTTCCTGGAATCAAAGACGAGCCGAGAGGAGAGTCTCGAGCTCGCCACCAGCCTGTTGTCGAAGGCAGGCCGAGTATCCACCAGGATACACGGTGTTCGAGTGTCGACTCGATGGGAACCGACCCGTCGCCCAGGTGGTCCAGGTGCCACCGGATACCCGCGACAATCGTTCGCAAAATAAAGCCTGTATGATCCTGGAAACTAAACAGTCCGAGTTCGGTCCATCATCGAGGTACAACTTTTTTTTTTCAATTTCTTTAATTCTCGATGAAGAAACAACGTCGAGCGTCGAGATCAATCGTTGCGAGCGCAATGACAATTGTCAAAAGTATCGACATTCGTTAAAGAATGACATCGATACAGGATAGCGGCGTATCCGGTTGACAAGAGTCCACCGCGTTGCAAACGATCGTCGCGAACTGCAGAGCCAATGATTTTTGCTCTGGAGGCATGCGACAAGCCGGGAGGAGCTGTAGCTTGCGCTGGAAAAGTAGCGGAATACCTGCATTCACCGACAAATTGTACCGAGCCAATGACCGTTCTCGAAACAATGACGGGTTCCGGGTGTCAGGATGGTCCTTCATCGAGACTAACCTACAGCCCGGTAGTCGATAATGTAGCTGGTAAAACTTCGAGAAAAGCGTACGAGCCACCGGCGTTGTACATCGAATGCACGACGACTCCCGAAGGACCGGTGGCCAGGGTGACCCAGGTGCCCCAAAGAGATAACCGCACCGATTCGGAAACTTGTTACGAAACTTTCGTCAAACACGACGGCGGTTGTCCAACCGCAACGATAACTCAGTTCGGGAACAAGACCGACGACACGACGAACGCTCGACGGGCCTGCGAATTCTTAGAGGCGAGCGTATCTTGTTCGGGGCCCTGCGCGAGAGCATCGACTCTTCCACAAAGATCAACGAACGTCAGGCACCTCACCCACCTCCAAGTTCGAGCCAGGTCGAATGGACCTTCGGCGAGAATTAGTCAACAGCAGCATCCGGGTGCTCTCGATCGTCGAGACGATGGAGCAGCGACCGTTTGTCGCTGCAGTCCCGTTCGAAGTCCGAGTCCACGGAAAATTGTGACAAGCAGTTGTGGCGTGAAAAAAGCTGGGAATTGGGTTGCGTCAGCCGTACAGAGAAGAAACGGCCTCAGCCCGACAGCATCGGAGCTCGAGGGACGCGTGGGACCTTTCAAATACAGTAGAGTCAAAAAAGGAGGAGTACCCGAAACAAAATGCTGCTTCGGAGCCTCGTTGCCGCCCGACGGAACCACGAAAAGGTCACCAAGTCCCGTCACTCGGTTCAAATTACCTTTACTGTGGCCTACTTCTTGTCTCTGTCCCCTGCAGCCATGTTTCAAAGCCCTCGAACGACCTCGCCATCATCTGCCCGGTAGTTCCGTAATTCCACGGTGTCCAGCCCCTGCCCTACCAGAGATCGCTCCCGTTCCGCTTGGTCCAAATCGTTTACGCGACAACGTTCCTCGTTCAAAGAAAAAGGGTCCTTCGTCAACGCGACAGCCGAGAGTATCCAGGGTCGTCGATGGTAAGATCAACGGCAGGAACACATCGATAAAGACGCCAAAACAGACGAGAGACAACGAAACTCGGAACCAGACTCGAAACAAGACTCGGAACGAGACTCGAAACGAGACTCGTAACGAGAAGACGAAGCGACGAAGCAAGACGGCCGTGAAGGAAAAGGAAAAAGAGCCATTGTCGGGAAACGATGAAAAAACGCAGACACCTAAAGACCCAGAGAACCAGGAGACTCAACCGCTTCTGGGCCCCAGTGAAACGAATTTACCATCTTCCGATGTCGCGTCAAAGGGAAATCAATCGGACCCCGTTGAACAGGAACCGGTATACGTTCAATGTCCGGCTTACGAGACGAGAAGCGATCCTTCGGTATTAGCACTCTTGGAGATATTCACGTATTGTCCAATGAGAAAATGTTCAGCATCGCTCATAGAATTTTTTACAATTTTTCTTGTATTTTCAACAGTGTATCAGCGCGGAACCTTCTTACGAGTGTCCTGCTTACAAAACGAAAAGAAAAAAATCGAATGATCACTGTGAACAACTGTCCTATGTTGAATGTCCGAATTTTGAGAATGAAAGAACAACAAAATTGATCCGAAAAACCGACTACGATAAACCGTCCTACGTCAGATGTTCGGCTTTCGATTCGAGAAAATCGAGTAGAACGAGTTCTGTTTACGTACCGAGGGAAGACGAGTTGGTTAGAAAGTATCCCGAGTACTTTCGGGCAAAGGCTGTGGAAACTTTTGTGGCCTGTCGTGCCAAGAGAAACGGACTTCAAGATGAGTGTAATCTTCGTATTCCCGACAGTGTGCTACGAATGAATTATGAGCAACAGCGAAGAAATCGACAAGCGAGAACCCTCGTTTCGTGCACCAGAAGACGACGGACGTTCGATGACGAATGTAACGAAGCTCCCATTGAGACGAGATATTGCGTTAGATCAGATTTGCCTATAGGTTGAGAAAATTTTGAAACTGGAAACCTCAAAACTCTGTATGTGTATAATATCGTTCATTATCGTATGAATAAAGAAAAAAAAATGCAACCACGCATATTTCTACTCTTTCATTGTCGCTCGTACGATCCACAGTCCTCGGGATTACTAACCACAAAGATATATAACCGAATCAAGTAAATTTAATTAAATTGAATCGAATCATAGGAGCAAAAAACAAAGAATGGAAAAACAAGTCATCATGCGGATCCTCAAAAAGATCAAATACACGTTATGCCGCCGAAAGATAAGAAAGATGAGAAACATGATAAATCAGCGGTGCACGATTCGAAGCAGCACCCGGAAAAAACTAAATTTGGTTTGAAAGCAGTTAAATCGCGAGAACTTCGAGCCGGTATTGTTTACTACGACTGCGACTGTTACCATCGAAATGGACTCCAACAAGACTGTCCCAGGGGTGGATGCGGAGGTGAAATAATACATTTTCTCGTTTGTATAAATTCGTTTTTCGTTTCGTTCAATGTAATGAATAGTACCTCCTCGATATAAGACCCTCGATACAAGAAATTTTTTCTCATTTCCAGCCGAGCGAGTTTTATAGCTTCCCCCCTCAATTTTGGTCCCAAATCCTCGTCCATGGACGAATTTCCCCTAGTTTACTTTCTCCCTAACCGCCCTAAAAGCTTATTATATTGAGGAGGTATTATATATCGAATAAGTCTGATTCAGGTCTCAAGCACTGCGTAACAAAGCCTTGGCCACGATGCGACTTGTCCCGCTACTTTAAGAAAAAGTGGAGCGATTACGATGAACTTCTCGATTTAATACCACCATCAACATTTTGCGGACCAAAGGATGCATTGTTGAAGGCAAAAATCGGCCAAGAAGATTCTTCCAAGATCGAGCAGGCTGACGGTCAATCGATGGACGAGTGTTGCAAGGACAAAAATCGTAAAAATAATGATAACAATTGTCGCGGAGTTGACGATAATATCGTTCAACGGTACGCGATAATTCCAATAACCGACACTGCCGCGTGTCACGTTGGAAAATAAAATATAATCGATATTTCCATCAAAATAATGTGAAATTTAAAAATTAAAAAAAAATAATAAGAAACAAAGAATTGGGTATGAAGGTTCTCGACAGCCTTGAATATATATTCATCGAGCTGGCAGCAACATGTCGCAAAAATAGATTCATTATGCATATACAAGAGGAAAAAAAACCATCAAGATGTCGGAGAGGAGGGAAGGGGGGGGGGTCTCTTTGAGCCGGATTCGTAGCTATTTTCTGCCGTGGACCAAGACCCCAGGAAGTCATCCCAATTCTGACGGGGGAAAATAAACTATTTGAAATACACGCGAGCTCGCCGGCGACGAAACGGAAGAGTTGACTCGCGGTCGTTGTTCCTGTAGACGATTTATCCGGCGCCAGCAGAAAAGCGCTCGATGTACACACATGCTCATTAATGCCTGATCGAAATAGCATTGAGAGTAGAGGGGAAAATGTCCCGTCATTAATGAATAGTAGAATACAAATTGAAAAATTGAAAACACACGTTTGTTCGAACGATCGATAATCGTATGGGCGTTATAAAGTTGCGTCCGTCAATAATGTCCGCATGCTCGGAGTATGATACATCCGTACCTGTTTTACGGGTTTATGCCGTTTCCATGGCTATATATACAAGAAGCCGATATTTCATAACGCAAAAGGGAAAGGTGCTCCTTTAAACGCACTAATGAAACTATAAGAAGGGGATCGGTCGTTCGTGGAAACGCATTTCTATGCACAATACATTGCGACACACGTATAATATATATAAAATA
>JABMBV010039624.1:0-14837 GCA_018906735.1 Mesochorus sp. PSUC_FEM 10030011
ATATATATTTTTTTTTTAATCATTTTTTTTTGTATATTTATGTAAATACTTGTATTTATAGGTATACAAATATACGTGTATTAGGTTTTAGATTTGATAGAGAAAGAGAGAGAAGGAAAAGAGACTTCATAAAATATCGGATTTACGATAGAAGATACTGGCGCACCAAGAATCGTCGAATATTATTATTGATTCCCTAGAATTCATGGATGATCTTTTTTTATTTCGTTTCTTCAGGTCTCCCGGCTCGAACAATCGATTGCCTTTTATATTTATTACGCCGCGTGTCCTTTCGGTTAGAAACGAATATTTCTGAGATAATGATGATGGAACGAAAGCCAAGATCGATGCGTTAAGATACATTTGACGAATATAAATATGTATATTAGGGTGATTCAAAAAAATAGATATTTTTTTCTGAGCTTCATTGAAAATCGTTAGAGTATCCAAAAAAAAGTAATTTTTCTAAAGATTGATTTTTTTAAATAATTTAAATAGCCCTCAAGCGAATTTTCCGTATTTTTTCGGTTTTTTTATACCCATTTTGATTTATTTATTTTTAACTATTCCTTAAAAAAACTCAGATTTGAGGATAATTGACTTTTTGATATCTCAATGATTTTTTATGGAGCTCCGAAAAAAATATCGTTTTTTTTTAATATCTCTGTTGTATATATACTTATGTTGTGACAATAAACAAAAAGCTACAAGAAAATTATTAAAAAATATTTGTCTCTAAAATTAGTGCTGAAAGGGTATTGTGTTGTTGCAAGGAGCAGACGATTGTATCATTGTGATAGAGCTTAAAAAAGAAAGAGATATTTCTTATTTTATTCTTAAAATTGTAAAATCTAGAAATAAATTTGGATGTAATAAGGTGGTGAACAAAATGAAGAAATTTACTATTGAAATAAACCGAAGTGAAAATGAACTTAGTTCATAATGGATACATAATACTTCGTTAATTAAGCTGGTCCTTTTAATCGATTCTGTTGAATAAGTACATACATTTTTGTATTCAAAAAGTTCTGTATTCAAGGTATGACTACCATTGTTATGCTTATCTATTGTTTTTAAATAAAAATGTTTGCATAATATATAAAAGAGCCGTAGTAAAATCTTAACTGATTAAGTGATGTTTATAATACGATGTTGAACGAAATTTATATTAACGTCCATCTTCAATTACACGTAACATTTTTATTTTCATGTTTATTTATAACGGCCACGCGATCGTGGCAATTAAATTAAATTTTACAAAATATTATTACATTTTTTAAATTGCCACAATTAAATTCAGAATAATAAATATAAATTATCGTGAAAAAATTTATTCCATATCACTTACCATTCTCTCTTCGATTCGACTTTGCTGACGACTCTCGTAATCTTGTCTTATACGAGCCATAAGTTTCAGCATGTATTTTCTGTCTGTTAATCTAACGACGTTGCTTCCCATCAGCATCTCCAGCCGCGATCTAACCGGTGGATTGCTGAAACTGTTTCAATTAATTCAATTAATTACCGAAATTGTATACTGATTGACTATAAAATAAATATATAATTATAACACTGTTAAACAATTTTGCTCGATAGCATAATTCTCTCCAGCACCTGCACATTGAAGATTTTTTAAAATCATTTTATACCTTCAAAGTCTCTCTGCATTTTCGACGGTGAATAAAACGGCAAATTATCATAATAATTAATCGTTTGAAATTGTCTCCTCGCAGATGAAATAAGTTGTCAAAGGAAAACACGTTCACCCGAGGATCGCAGCTCGACTGAGCTGCGCATCGGGCAAATATATTGCGGATATCGTCGAAGTTTAAACGTTCGTGACTGACGATGTCGGGGAGCAACGCGTTATCCCGCTACTCTCATCAGATATTCGACTGCACGATATAAACTGACAGAACACAAATGATGCTCATGGATAATGTCAAATTCTGGGACTGTGTCAGAGCGAAAAATTCGATTAAATCGATCTACTATAAGAGATTTTTTCTTTTTGATGATGATCGGTCAATGTCTACATCAGGCGTAAAATCAGAGTCATTCATCAGAGGTATTAAACCTTCTGAAAGCCAGGATGACATCAAGTGGCATCATGTAATAAAACAAGTTTATTTTTCTATTATTATTCTATTATTATTTCTATGATTATTTTTCAGGTGTACTATTTTTGGTATTTTTTTTCACGTGCTAAACACGATTCTGTTGTCTATTTCTACCTAAGTATAATTATACTGTTTACATCAAATGTTGCCCTAATTTACCAAATTCAAAACTCCCTATTTGTAGCCCTTTTTATTATCACTAACAAAATTGATGAGAGCAATATTTAGAACACTTTAGAATTTTTGTTTTGGTGATTTGAGCATTTTAACGTCATATTATGTTCTATCATACTTTGACTTTGAAAAAATTTAAATGAAACGTGTGGGCAAAGTTATACTTTTCCAATACAAAAGTACCGACCATTAAAAGGTTAACAGATTGGATTTTATTTTGAAAAAGCAGGATAAAGTCTCTACAAAAAATCATAATTATAAATCTGCAATATACAATATAATGTTTATACCATTTCCTATATTCATATATGACCCAAAAAAATGTATAGCATTTGGCGATGAAAGTCAGTTGGATCAATGAGAAGCTTATGATCGACTAGTCACATACAGTCTTGAAAATTTTTAATGAGAATGAAAATAAAAAAAAAACATTGAGGAATAAGAAAAGGGTGGCTCACCAGAAAGTAAGGTGTAAAAATTCGTGAAGATCGACCATGCTCGAGGGAGTATCAGTCACGTATGACTGAGCTTTCATTTTGAAATTCTTGGGCTTGTGCGAGTTTGTTGATTCGAGAGATGAGGTTGTGTGGCAAGGTAAATCACGAGTGAGTCAGATATGCTTATGTACGATAAATTATGCATGTGTGTATCGTTCGTTGACTTACAAAAGGGCGCAGTTCGAGTCATTTTACGTGTACAACCGTGTGGATTCCGATCTTCCATTTGATATAGCAGCAGTTGACGTGGGACTATATCTGTGGCGAGGAGAACTATCGACATGGGACACGGAGTTGCGGTGCATAATGCAGGGTGGGAACGATGGGCGGGGTAAAAAACATATCTTTTCTAGAATAATGTTACTACGCGAGATGGAAAAATAGAGAAAGATGAATAAACGTTTTATATAAAAAGCGAGGGAAAGAGAGAGAGAGAAAGAGAGAGGTCGAGCTCGAGCCTGACACGACCACGTGCAGTCTGACAAATAAATATATAACAGCAATTCACGAATTTATGTCAGCTTAGTACGCGACAAGTTCAACAAGAATGTGGAACGTTGGAAGAAGATCAAGTATCGATCATTCAAGCTGCGAGAATAGAAAAGGTGCTCTACATTTTTGACAATCTGGGCCTTCATATTAGTATAGGATCACTTTCTATATACTTCGATCTTAGTTTCTTTCATTATTTCATAAAAAAACAATTGTTTATTTATGTGTAAATTATACATACATTTTTTTTCTTAGAAAAGCGGTAGAATTTACGGCTGAATGTTGTTATCTCAATGACCTAGCTGAAGTTAATTTTGAGGCGATATTTATTGCAGACAAAATTAACGTAAAACCTCCCGACCTGCCACACAGTTTATTATACAATATTATGTCCCGAAAACCGTTATATTCAAACTTAAAACCGTTTTTTTTTACGAAAAACCATGCTCCCCTCCCCACATTCCAATGAAAATTTGAAGCAAATTTTTTAATGTATTTGATGAGACATTGAAGGATGACTCCATTGACGAATCGAGCTATAATAAAAACTATGAAATTATTGGCGCATTCGTGTATGAACATTGAAAATGTGTCGGCGTTCTTCATTGCGTGGGACAAATCACACACTGAACGTGCGTGCGTCCCGTGATTGAAGTAATAAATTTCATGGTGAAGTTTATCGCAGAGGCAGTTTGCTATTTCCGTATGTGCTTTTGTTAGTCCATTCAACAAAATTCTAACCCTGACATAACAGTATCCATAACTCGCCAGTTTAGCCCTGACCAAAGTCATATAACGAGAGACCTGCGTCGTGTATTCTCCAAACGATGTACAGTTTCGTTTGATGACATTGCGAGTAGCACGTGTTTTGCGATATGATACAGAGATACGTAAACGAAATACGTTGCGATCAATTTTATAATGAAAAATTCAAATACATTGGCGATAACAGTTTGCGATAAATTCATTATGAAGGGTAAGGCAAAAGACTTTTCAAAGGGGATGAAATCGTTACGAAAGAAGTTTTGAGCTTTCAAAATATACTGGAAAAGTGCTTCCATTCATATGTATATTTTTTTTTTCGAAATGAGAATATAAATTATGAAAATGCTTTAAAATTTTCATTGTCAGTACAATTTTTATATGTTCGGAAGTATCAATGCTTTTGTACAGATCGATAGAATCAACGCGTTCATATTGACCTTTGTTCAATTAGTTATAATTTCGTATTCGAAAAAAAATTTTGCATTCAAAGTTGTATGGATGTGAGGACACGTAGAGAATGGTTATTTTATCATAAACATAGAGAAATCCGTATCTCTGTTTATCTGATTAATTGATAATGCCATGGGAATTCAAATCAGCTGCACAGTCTACGATTCAGTTTCAATGGTGAAAATCGATGAGGTTTCAGGTTCACGCAAAATAATGTATCTTCGTTAACAGTCTTGTACGCGCTACGGCTATACAATTGAGCTTGCAAAGTCTACGGATAAAATATTTTCAAGCTTCGAGAGATTTTCGTTATCGGCGTATGATTTGAAAGCATATTTCGACGGAGGGTAAACGAGCTTGCGTAAAGCTTTCGCTATTGTCCGAGAGGAGTAAAAGAGATTTCGGGCTCTCACCTGTATCGACAGTGAGCAAAAACGAAAATTTCTTCCCTCCATCAAATTTACCGAATTATTCAAAACTTCCGTAAAGCTATTTTTAATTATTCAAATGTGTCATGAACGATTGATAAATAATTACTTGCACTCCACCAACGTTCCATAAAGCACCTCGTCGTTCTCCTTCTCCGAATTATTTTCACTTTTTAATTCTGCTCTCTTCTGCTGTATTTTTACACGAATTGCCATTGTCTCGAGCCAATCTTCGATGTCCTCGTTGAACGGATCAACCGAGTGTTCGTTTATGCCACCCATACCGGTCAGGAGTTCAACTGTTGCCCAGAATCCACCGCCGGACGTCATCTTCTCGTTTTACTTTTCGATTAATCGCAAAAGAAATCTCGGATCGCGCACTATCGCCGATTTTTTCTCCAAAAAAATCCGGAAAATCTTGATTTTAGATCATTTAAGCCTCATTCAAATCAATTATCGTCCTTGATTTTTTATACTCTTCACAATTAAAAAGAAAAATGAAGGTTCAAGGTGTTGAGGATAAGACACACGAAAGAGAGATATAAAAGTTTGAGACTTCGGAACAGGTCCTCCTCGACGAAAATTCGAGCAACGATTGCCCAGAGCGCGCGCCTCTTGCTTTTGGTATATCAACGAATAAATCCTATTCGTATATCTATATATCGTTATGAGTTTGTGTGTATGTAGAGCTTTTCATAGTCTGCTGCCGTTGATGTGAGATTCTAGGCGAGCACGTAACTTTGTCGACAGGCAATCTATACGGCCACCAAGACAGCTTAGACAGGATATATACGACGCTGATACCATAAGCGGGGATTGTATCCTTCTGCGCTTTTGCTGCCAATCGGTATGAAAACGTGGGCATAATATGATCGGCCAATTTAAGTTGGAAGTGTTCTTTAACGAAAATCATTGATTGAAACTAAAATATAGTGAGAACATCGAACACCGTTCGAGTATCAGGCTCAATCTTTTCCGGAATAATATTCAGGATGGACAGAGAAGAGGGAGGGGGGAAAAAGGGAGATGATTGAATCGCGTGAGTCTCGCGGACTTCGTGGCACTTTTGCCATGTAGATGTTTTGGGTATGTGCTCGTGTGGTAACGACGAAAATTAAAGCGCGAATAGCGAAGAGTTTCGAATACTTTTGGGAAACGGTACGAGTTAAACCGGAAATCCCTCCTGCACTCCTATAATATTGATTAGGGAGGGAATTCCGAGGGAGTGAATACTCTGGAGCTCGAAAAAGCTGGTCGATTCTTCAAAGTTCTAATACAACAAAACTCCACGTTCCATAAGTCCCCCAGTTCCCACACCAAGACGTGTTCTTATTCAATCTATACCAGCGTTCCAGGTCTCGATCAATTTTTTTTTATTTGACAGCTTTATTTTGTTTATTTATGGATAGAGATTCGAGCCAGTGTTGATGCACTGCCTGATTTGACACGAAATGCCTCGAATTTACTTGTACACCTGTGTGTGCACCCTCGTGTGTCAAGCTTATGCTGATATGTACGAACAAGATTATCCTCATCGTGTCAAAAGAGCCTTTCGTGATATCGCCGACGTTCTTCGAGACGATGATCGGCACGCCGAAAAATCATCAAAACTTTATCTACCTCGGGCAACCCGTCAAAACGACCCCGATCATTCGCCCCATTTCATTTTCAAAGATCGATCCTGCATTTTTTCCATTCAATCATACTCGCTCAATCGTTTGTTGCACTTTCTTATTCTTTATTTTATTTTTCTTTTTATTTCCTAACGATAAAACTGTTTACTCACGCGTATTTTATCGGCTGGACTTCCCACCATCGTAACGGCTGATCGTAAGGATCAATGCTCGACGAAAATACAATGTTGCTCTTCGCCTTTTTACCTTTTCCCATCTCCCGTTTTTTTCCATTGGTCTTGATCTCAGTCGATTTAACGTTTTTTCCAGATCCCATTTTGCGTTGAGATATTATTACATTGACTAAGAAACTCGCGGTTATTTGGTAATCAGTGATATTTATATCGTCAGTCGCGATTTGCGATTGGACTGAGAATTTTGAATTTGAGATTAGATTTTTTGTAGGTTACATTTTTTCTACTCTCTTGACTGACAATCCGGCACTGAAGAGCCGTGAAATTCAGTTAGTTTTTTCAAACAAATGAGGATTTATGAAATAGTCCAATGTTGATGGATAAAAAACAAATGATCGATCATGATTTTTTAAATTTTCTTTAATGCCACGAGACATTCTTGCTATTTTTTTTCTTATCAAAGATTCGTTACATTTATTGAGTCGAGGGTCGATGGATTGGAGCTTGTCTTTGATTGTTCGATACATTTCATCCAAGCTTCCCGGTTTTCCGATTTTTGAGGTCCCCACTTGGCGGTTGGATTTATTCCGATCGACAATCGTTGCCTGAACGTTCCCTGTTTCAAGAAGAAATAAAATCTTCAATCATTCGGCCTTTGCTCGATTGCATTTTTTTTTTTAATTTTTACCTTTGTAAAACAGAAGTGATAAACGGCGTAAATGGGTATGCAAATTATGCTTATCAGACAGGAGCCCCAACCAATTTGGATCGCCCATTCGGGATACTCGACGCCGTTGTAAGTCAGTCTCGTGTTGAAAATTATCGTCGTCACGAGTATGATCTACGAGGAATCGCAGTGACATGGATCGTAAACAATCATTCATGAAATGGGACGAATAGAATGAGGACATAATATGAGGGAGAGATAATGGGTTAGCTCGCCATGAAAATTCGGGACAAACTTTCCGTTTTCTCCCTTATTTATTTAATCTTTGACGTTGTCATTTAACAAATGTTTCAGTGTCACGAAACTCACGATATCTTGTGCGTGTTTCACTTTTTGTTGATTTCACGAATAAAACAAAATTTGTTATTTCCACCTTTTTACCAATGAAAAATATTGAATCTCTTTCATCAACAATAGTTGACACGTGATCGTTTTTCAAAATAAAATCTCTATCGTTTGTTAAATCATGAAAAAAACTTACCAATAGAATCAATGGCGTCACGTATTTCCACGCAAAAGGCCACCATGGATGAATTTTTTTTCCGAGCATGAATTCAACGTCACGAACGAATTCCTTACAGCCTAGCTTAATCATATTCATTATTGTTATTTTTCGAAATTTTCATTTTTTTTTTGAGTTTTCATAATCGTGTTTGTCACTATTATTTGTTATAATTTATTTCTTGAGTTTTAATCTGATTTCTTACCGTATGTCCATCCAACGACGATCGTCTCAACGATACAGATGAAGATTACGGATATCGAAGCTGCGTACCAATCGAATAATTGTAAAAAGTACATACCTCCCTGAATAAACATAAAATATTGTTTTTTTTCTTGGTAAATGAATAATTAAAGTTATAATACAAAGATTTTAATGACATTACGTTTGTTACGAATATAATTGAGCCAAGAAACAGAATGAAGAGCGAGAACATAGTCACCAGGGATTTTTTCTTCCTCAGAGTCGGATACGCATCCGTAACGCTCGATATTATGGCTTCGATTTGAACAAACTGATAACATATTCCATCACATGTAAATATTCATGAAAACGTAATTTTTTTTGTACTCAAAGACACTTACACAACTGTCCATTCCCAGGAAATAAAGCATAGCGAAAAATAGTATCGACCATAACTGAGGCCATGGTAACATTATCAGAGCTTCTGGATACGTTTCAAAGGCCAACGATGGTCCTGAAGAAAGAAGAAAATATTTCGTCACGCACTCTTGTTATTTGATTCATCGATAAAATACGAGGATGGAGGTGGAATCATACGAACCTCCCGTGGCAACTGCGGACACCGGAAGACCCGTTTTTTTCGCCATAAATCCTAAAACGGAAAAAACGACGAATCCAGCGAATATACTCGTGCCACAATTCAATAGTGGAACGTATATGGAATCCCTGATAAACATTTTCAAATGATAATACGATGTTACTCGTTGATACGATATTTTATGAAAATTTTTAATTTTTTTTATCATAATTTATAGAAAATAATATGTGATTTAATAGATAAATTTTTGAAACAAATTTTTATTGCTAATCGCTAATATAACTCACACCCTGTTATCATTTCTGAATTGATTGTAACTCGCCATGTTCACTATACCACCCCAGCCAGGCCCGAGTGAGAAGAATATTTGTACAGCTGCATCTGTCCATACCTGAATAATTATTGTAATTGAATTCGAAGAACAAAAAAGAAAGAGGGCGAGAGAGATAATGAATGAATAAATGATTTTATTTATGAAAAAATAAAAAGTTGCTTAAAATACAGACTTAAAAATAAAACGTTCTTATAAGGATCGATAAAAGAAAAATAATTAAAAAAATGTTTAAAAAAAAGGAAGAAAAAGAGAGAGAGAGAAAGTGGAAAATACGGCAGGAAACATACCTGCAGTTTCAGGAGCTTGGACCACTCTGGATAAATATAAAAGATAATTCCATCCATGGCACCTGGTAGAGTGACGCCTCTTATGAGAAGAATAAAAAGAATAATGAAGGGAAAAGTTGCCGTGAAGTAAACCACCTAAAAAAAAACCGGACAATTGTCATTGAACTGGTAGTTCATTTTATTTCGTATTTTTTATTAGGGAGACATCACTTGCTTTTCCGACACTCTTGACGCCCTTGCGAATGCACAGAAACACAACTATCCACGAAAGAAGATTACAGATGAATAATGGCCAAACGATACCACCAATTTCATGAACATCATCGGATATCTCGAGCACATGATTGCTGTAGAAAATATATAATAATTGTCACTGCCCAAAAAAATAATCATCGTGTCATCCAATGACTGAACAAATTTTTGGGGTGAGATATACCTGAAAAATTCTTCGGCCGGTGTTCGAACTCTTTGGAGCAGAGTAGTTTTGTCTGATGCGTTGCGAAATGCTTCGTCGTTTATCTGAATGTTAATATCTTAGATAAGAGGAGAAATTTTAAAATGTTACAAGACTACTTTTACCTTAATACATCTGATGGTATTCCAAGGATTGTCACAATCTTCCCAAGGAAGTTTGCTCCTGAACGACATCGAGAGAAAGACCAGAGGATATGAAATAATGACGTTGTAGTACATGGTGCATATGAAATTGACAATAACGATGGCAAATCCCGCTCCTGAGAAGTCATGTCAATTATATTGATTGAGATAACATCAATTGAAAATATCACTAAAATTCTTGAACAGGAAAACGTTTACTGGCACTGACCCTTGAACAATGGACTCATTCGGAACATGGTTATGCATCCGGTACCACCAAATTGGCCGATGCATGATTCTAGGAAAAATAGGGGAACGCCGCATAGGAAGAGCATCAAGATATACGGGACTAAAAATGCACCTGCACATTTGAAAAACATTGTTAAGGCTCAACATTACAATTTTATTAAGAGTAGATTCTATGTATAGACGGAATGAAAACATTCTCCGGAGAAGGTATACTAATGATAAATGAATGAATGAAGAATCGTAAGGGTTCACGAGTGAATTGAAGCGCACTGCAATGACCTATATTATATAAATAGTTGGATTGATGGGCGAGTATCATGTACAACAATTGATCCTTCTTTTATCAAGTGGCGCGTGAGAAAAAAAAAGATCAACACCGAGTTAAGCTTGATGGATAATGAGAGGTTTGCGAGCGACGTTGACAGTGGAATGAGATAAGAAAGACGATTTTTCAAGGGCGACGAACAATTTGTTTGCCGCGGTGCACGCTAGCAGCCAGGAGAATCATTCAATCAAGGCCTCGCAGCAGCCTCAATTGCGATCCCCCGCCCCTTAGCAGGAAATTGTTTCGACACCAAAATAAAAAAAGAGAGGCACGTACGTGCCATCATCGTCAACCATCATTCTCAATAATTCATCATTTCCTTAATGATGAGTTATTTTTATGTTTTTTTATTATTTAATATTGTTGTGGTCTATCACTTTACAATGGAGTGCATTAACCGCTCTATCGCGCGTAGATGATTTTAACAGAGATTGGTGTCAAGCTTTCATTGTTGACTTTCGAATACCCGGAATCAATCGATGAAATTTAATTATTTGTATCGTTTATAACTTGTATTTCGCGCCTATGACATTATTTCGATGACAATCAAAACCGGAATCTACAGTCTCGTCACAATTTTTCATCATTCAATCTTGAGATTTTATGCAAGGTCACATTCTGGTCAAGAGCTCGTATGAGCAAGGTAATTGCGGACAATCATTATAAATACGTGTCTGTAAAACGACCAAGTTAAAAGAAGAGACTAAACGCTGCTCTTCCATTTACCCGCTTACCACGTGTAACGGAAAACGATTGCATGCGAAATCGTCTGAATGGAATTGAAATATATATATATTCACGGTTATACAAGTATAATGAAGCACGCTGGGCTATAGAATTCGCCTGCTAGCGTGGCTCATTACGTGCGTGTCGAATTGATGAGATTGAGTTATCAAGATTCACGTGTCGTACATGTACGATTCTTTTCTGGTATGAGATGTGCACTGCGGTTATCCAGAGCTTTTTCATGCGACGACAAAACTATTTTTTCTTCTTCAAATGATGAAATACTGAACATAAAAGCACTCTCTCACCTCCACCGTTTCTATAGCAAAGATACGGAAATCTCCAGACGTTTCCGATACCGATTGCATAACCAGCACATGATAGAATAAATTCAGTTTTATTGGCCCATGCGCCTCTGTCGGGAATCTGGGCACCTTCGATCTTGGATTTTTCCAATTCAACCGTCATTGTCGGTTGATTCTTCTTCTTCTCTCAATCTTAACAATCGGTAATCTCTTGTCAATTTTTATTATTATCACTTTTCAATTACGATATTTGGTTAGAACTCAGCCTCATTTGTCTTGTCACTTGTTTATTTTGCTTATCGAAAAAGTTTGATTCTTACAAAATATTTTCTTTTTTATCCTTAATTGTCATTGATGATTGTTTTATCTTAGCAAGATTATTTTTTTGGCCTCACAATGAGGTCCGTTTGCCTCAAAAATCTTTCCGAGATTTGACACAGCGTCAGCAGGAAATCTTCTGAGCCGCATTCGAAACGGCCCACGACTGGAAGAACGTGGACCGCGTATGTGACCCGATACCTCGGAGGAGACCTCCCCATATACAATCGTGCAATCACCACCGTTCTACTCGCCTCGACATATAAATAGACCGTGATGACACTTATTATGCCGATAGGGCATGGTCAGTGTATCAAGATATATATATTTTATTGTCACGAACGTATATAGAACTCGTAATACGCATTTCACTACATACAATTCAGGCGTTAAATGGTTCACGTTTTAGGAAATAAGTTTCAGTCATTTCTTCCCTTTTGCCGGAATCGATATTTCAATCGGTTCGAAATCAGGGAATCTCCGTAGGCCGAATCCGATCTAGTTAAAGAATAATTAATTTTTTTTTTTTTTTCATTACTAAAAGATTATTTTTTTCCAATATTTTGAGGTGGTTACGTGAATTGTAAATTTTTTTGGAATTGGAACTGGTTCCAAAGTCTTCGGCTCTTTTTGGATGGTTGATTGTTGTTTCTGCAGGCTTTTCGTTGATTTTCCTCCTCGATTTAGATCCTCCCGAGTATATGTCTGTCGAGGAAGTACGCCCGTCGGACACGAGATTGCAGCGTTATCTTCTGTCTCTCCCACAGTCCACGAGAAATCCTGTGATCTATCGGTCCAGGACATGTTTTTAAGGGTGCAGGTAAATTGGCAAATGACCGTTCTATCGTTCGGCTCGATATTGATAAGACTTTGGGATATTTTTTTTTGGTCGATAGGAGCCTGGAGGTGAAAATGTTACGTGAAATTTCTAATGCAAAAATTGAATGATAAACTTATGAAAATTGTTAACCTTTTGCTGAATCAGCCTAACTGTTACTTCGGATTTGAATGTATCGCTAAGAAGTTTCAATTCGTCACCATAAGGTGGCATTTCCAATGCTGGATCGTTGAAATACAAGAAATCTTTCCATTCAAATTCCTCAGTTCTAAAAGCTGCAACATGAATCTGACAAGTGAAAGCAAAAGATTTTTAAAATTGTTTCGTTTTAAATGCCAAGGTAAAATTGAGCCAAAAATTATTCATTTACATTGTCGGGTCGAGTTTTTTCATTTTTGATATCGTCGTAATCAGAAGATGGCAATTCGATGCCAGTTTTTGCAAATTCTTCGCGCACTATCGCCATTTGTTCACGGAGAATCAAATGAGTGTCCAATAAGGGCAGGTCCACTTCGAAAAAGTACCAAAATTTGTCTTTCTGTCCACAGAACCATTTCCATTATTTGTAGAAATTTGTAGTGGCATAAAAATTCTTCGAATTATTTATTGTGTATGTGTACTTTCTGCTTGGGTGGTTGTTCCAAATTAAAAATTCTGTATACGTGTATGAAGAGAACACCGGTTGATAATTTTTCGGGCTCGTTGATCCATTGTAGGTCCAATTTATCAGACGGTTTTATAACAACGTTGTCGAGATACATCAGATTAGGGAATGTGGCGAGTAATGCATTTTTGTAACTGAGACAAGTCTGCATCGTTGTAAAAGCGATAAAATTTGCAGAAGTTAGACGAAAAAACGTATTTTGAAAGCTACTTATGACTACTATGATTAGACTGATAACGTTTCTACGAAATATAGCTGCCGATGGTCACAGTGGTGAACTTACTGTTGACTGGTACAAAAGTTTTCTTTGAATCGATAATATACTGACCGAGCATGGGTTCCCTTCCAGTATGAGAGCTCGAAGTGTTTCCAAGGGTTTCAACGCTTCGATAACGTCGGCAAGGCTCCTCAGATTGTTATCCTCCAAGTCCAATACTTTCAAAGAGTTTAAAGCTTTGGCGAGAGATTGCAGTTCCAGTTCTAAAATGATAAAATTCCTCAGTTTGTAAACTTTTCCGATCCATTGCATATATTTCGTAAAAAAAAACATTAGATCACTTTTGACAAATATGTATAGGGCGTTTTGGTTTTCCATTCAAATGGGTTAAAGTTCGATTCATTTAAATTCATCGTGTTGATTTTTCTTTAATAATTTGGCATCGAGGCACCGCAGCATTCTCGGTGTACCTTTACAAAAATAAATAAAAATTCAAACGTATCCTAATTAAAGAAAACATATTTTTGACAAATGATTAAGCCATTTGAACACGAATCGATGATGAGCCATATTTAATATTAATCACTATTATCATAAACGAATAAATTAATCCTCGATGCAACGAAAAGGAGGAAGAAAAACAAGTGCTAGGATGGAATTATCGTTCGACATGCTGTGATGTTATCCATGATATTTCTCGTAAAATGGAGATCTACTGGTTAGTACGTGAGAGGATATATACATAATGGAGGAGCAGAGAGCTCACGGACGAGTGGCCTGTACTCTTGTCGGATCTGGGGAAGAGAGAAGAGGCACTGTGTGCTTCACCGAGGGTGTATTAATGTTGCATCCCTCTCCGTACCACTCGACATCGGCGATCCTCTCAGGACTACTCCGCAATTGCTGTAATGCATCCCCAGTGCCATGGGCGGACGAGACTATCTCTTTCTCTGCTTCTCCCTCCCTCTCACACTGTCTCATGAATTTGTCCTCATCGGAATCCTTTTTCTTGCCATTTGCCGTGCCAAAGATCGTTTCTTCATATCGTAAACGAATCAATTTATTTCGTTATTCATATTTCGTTTGTTTAAGAAGGTTTTGGATGATTGAGAAGACATCTTGTTTAAAAAAAAACATAATATCAATTTTTTAAGGATTCTACAGTAAGTATTGAATTTTGTATATTAAAGTAGATCTGATGAAATTATTTGATAATAATTTTGATAAATTAAAG
>JABMBV010039735.1:0-14831 GCA_018906735.1 Mesochorus sp. PSUC_FEM 10030011
ATTTAGGATTGTAAGGAAAAGATGGATCGAGAATTCAACATTTTTTTATGCTAATACATTTTTTTTTTGAATTTTTGAAATATTTACTTTATATTTTTAATATTTCTAATATTAAAAAAGAAATACATTATCATCTCAAATTATTTTAAGGACGCTGTATCGAAATTACAATGGAACAAGCCACAGAACGATGGAAATTACGAAACGACTGTGATCAACGAGAAGTCTATGAATCTGGATGATATTGTGATAGGGCCACCAATAGCAAAAGGATGTTCAGCGGTCGTGTATGCGGCCCGTGTCAAAGAAACTTCGACTTCAACGAATACGAATATAATTTCGCCGGAAAATAATCAGAATTTAGAATCTTTTCCATTAGCGATTAAAATGATGTTCAATTACGATGCTGAGTCGAACGCAACGTCGATATTACGAGCAATGTATCGAGAGACCGTACCGGCAAGAAAATACAATCGTAACGAAGAACTCGCCGATTGGGAACAAAGAATGGCCGAGAACAAACGCTCTCTTCCACCTCATCCTAATATCGTCGCTATGTATTACGTTTTTACCGATCGTGTGCCGTTTCTACCGGACTCGACGAGAATGTATCCCGACGCTCTTCCAGCCAGATTAAATCCTCAAGGATCTGGTAGAAATATGAGTCTATTTCTCCTTATGAAAAGGTGAAATATTGTCCTCGATTTCATTACTAAATACATCAAAATGAAATAGTAATTGCTTAAAAAAAATCGTTACAACATTAAAACCTTCATTTGTTGAACCAGCACGAAAAATACAATTTTCAGAGATCTTCATTATAATTTAAAATGTTATATTCTTTAGGTACGACATTACTTTGAAACAGTACACGATTGATCGTGATGTAAATATCCGCGAATCGACACTTTTGCTTGCACAATTGTTGGAGGGTGTAGCTCACTTGAATGCTCATGGAATTGCCCACAGGTGAGATTCTAATACTTAATTTTTGTTTTCTTTTTTTTATATCAACAACGTGATTACGGGTCGTATCAATTATTTATTTTGATTTTTTAAATTGATTTTTAATTTATTTTCACTGTATTTTAAATTGATTTTTGATTGATAAATTGATAATTTATTTTCAGTGTATTTTAAATAGATTTTTAATTGTTATTTTTTTTTATGTAATTTTTAATTCACATAATATTTTTGTTCATTTTGCAGAGACTTGAAGAGCGACAACATTCTTCTAGATATATCAGAGGTTTCTGACAATTGTCCGTCCCTGGTTATAACGGATTTTGGTTGCTGTCTCGCGGACAAAATTCACGGTCTCTATTTGCCGTACAGCAGTGAAGATCTCGATAAGGGTGGCAATGCGGCTCTGATGGCGCCGGAAGTCGTTAATTCGGTGCCGGGACCATTCTCGAGCATCAATTACACGAAGGCCGATCTTTGGACGGTCGGGACGATCGCTTACGAGATATTCGGCATGAATAATCCGTTCTATCGTACCAGCAACGAGGGAGCTTCCTTGAAAAATTACAACTACTCGGACGACGAACTTCCGTCATTGCCCGACGGCGTACCACCCATCGTAGCTGCACTAGTGAGAAATATATTGAGCCGAAATCAGCACAAGGTGATAGAAGTATTATAATTCAACCATTTAAAATTTCTATTTGAAGAAAAATGAAGATTTAATGAAGAATTTTTTTCCTGCAGCGGCTCTCACCGGAAATGGCTGCAACGATAATGCAATTGTACTTATGGGCACCCAGCTCCTGGTTGAGGAGCAACAGTGAAGTTCCGTCCAGTAATGAGGTCAGTTGAGGATTAACGAGTTGCATTAATTAGTTATGTTTAAATATCAATAATATTTTCTAAAGATTCAATAAATTAATTAAAAATGTAATATTTTTTTAAATTGAATAATCGTATATAGGTTAACATTTTTTTCTTTTAGATTCTCCAGTGGCTACTCTCTTTGACGACAAAAGTTTTGTGCGAAGGTCGCAATATCTACTCGACTCAAAATCCAGAAGCGATGTATTTTAGCGATAACAGCGATCGTCGATCCAGCGTAACTCATCAGAGCTTCGACAGATCGTTATCGACGCGTTCTTGTGGGCGACGAACGATGCCGGAGTACCAACTGATTGCGAGTTTTCTCGGACGGGTGACCCTGGGAAACGTTAGAGAAGGTTTTAAATGGCTGCAAAAAAATGCTTAAACTTTCTTAGGCGTCAGGTCGATTGCTGTCGTAGGTTTCCTTCGCAATAATCTTAGTAAGGGTGTGCATAGAGTCGCTGAGGATTCAAAATACGTCTTAAGACTATTGGGTTATAAATTGATTGAGATTGAGAGAAAGTACATAACAACATCGATTGTTGATTTTTGAGATGTAATTTTGTTGAAAAATACAAAATATCTTGTTTTTCAACTATATTTTTTATACTCTCGAATGCGCTGAAATAATCTTCGCCAACGCACATCCATTAAGATCATTCGTTGCGACGTGTCGTTGTGCTGAAATTATTATTTTTTCTTTTCGAGTGCCTTGAAATTTATATATACGTTTCACAAATACATAAATATTTATTGATATATATTTATTTTCCGACGATACGTCATTGCTAAGGGAGCAAATCTCGTTTTTGTTTTCGGTAAAAATTTTATTACGAAACGACTTGTAAAAATCTACGATAATTCCTTCACTGTAAGATACATGAAAAATTGGTATCGTTACGTGTGATGGTATACTCGAATCAGCACAATTCTCGGATTTTACTCGTTCGAAAAGAACGAAAATTCACGAATGAATATATCAAAATGAAAATGCCTGAAATTGTTGAGTTTTTGGCGAATTAATTCAAAATTAAAGTGATCTAGTTTCTAGTGTATAAATTTTTAAAATAAAGCTTGTAATATAGAATTATACAAATTCGGAATCAATTATTAAAGAAAAAAAAGTTTATTTCTCTCGTTTCTTTAACGTTTGACTGTAGCTTCTCGCGGATGTGTTGGTTTTCCGCAAGTTTGCATCTTCCTTCTTGTTTCCTCCAGATCGAGCCCCTTGGTCGAAGTCAGATCCTTCAGGTAATAGAGAAACTCTTGATAGGATATAGCGCGTTTACGAAATTTGAAGAAAGCAACGCCAGTATCGGTCGTGGTGACGTGAATCATGTCGAGAATTCGAGCTGTGGTGAGCCAATTGTTTAGCTGCGAAAGGGGCAAGAGCTCGACGTTCATAGCATCTGAGAGAGGATCCATTCGACAGTACGCTGCGAAATTTATGACGATTATCAAGTTTTTTCTTGGATTAATCATGAAAGATAACAAAGTTCATCGATTCATTCGATCCGATCTAGATTTCTGGTGAAAAACTCTGAAAATATTTTCAATTGTTTCTTTATCATCACATACTTTTTATCAGCGATAACTTTATCAGTGAAAGCTATCGCTCATCAGACCTCTTTTTCTTACCGTATTTCAAATAAAGAAAAAATCAACGATCCACTTAAGTAAAAAGATAAAGAAATGAAAAATCTTCTGACTTTACTCGTACAATAAAAAACGAATAAATGAACGGACTCACAAAGAAAAATAATTAAAGACACCTGCGAACATTATATTCAGAGGAATTACTTCCGGTTCCTCTATTTTTATCGGTACACCATAATCTTGCATAAGGACGACTGATAAGTTCCTTCACGAGTTTGACATTAGACTGAAAAACAAAATAATTGAAAGTGCAATTGTACTATAGTTGTCAAAACGAATTGACAAGACCAAGTATGGAACAAGATTCGTTATTCCCAACCGTAAAATCCCCGTTCAAAATTACCCTTGACCTTTATTCTAATTTAATCATCGAAATAGAGGATGAACCGAAAAGTTCTCCTCGCTCGAATCTACCAACCTCATCGTCGAACACAGAACTTATGAAGAGTCTTTTCTTCATGCACTTTACCACAAAAAAATCCGATCCTCTTAGAAAAATTTCACTGAATGGAAAAGACGTGTTTCTTCGAAGAGGGTACGTGAATATAATCTTATAAATATTGTTATGGAATGAAAAATAAATTACAGAAAACGTTTGGGAGACGATGACATCCCGGATCTGTTAACTTTCCTTCGGGACAATCCAAACATCGTCAAAATCGATTTATCCTCTAATGAAATTAGCTGCGATGGCTTCATCAGCATCATTGATCACATAACAGTAACGACGAATGATCTAAGCTCTCGATTTCATGATAAATAACTAGATTTTTTAGATGCACGAAGAAATCCTTGAGCTTGACATAAGAAACAATGAAATTCGATCCAAAGGGATAACACATTTGTACGAATCCAGAAATAAATTAAGATTACGAGTTCTCAGGCTAAACGGAAACAAATTTGGTGTCGAAGTAATAAAAAAATGTATTATTGTCCGATAGATTCTACATGAACATTAGGATAATTCATATTCCAGAGTTCGAAGCAGATAGCATTGATGCTATTGAATAATCGATGGCTTCGTGAATTGAATGTATCTGAAGTCGATCAGACAGCCTCGAGCCTCGTCTTTTATACAACAGTTTTGAGAAAAGATCAGGAATCGTACAACGATTCTCTAAAGATCTTGGATCTCAGTGGCCCCAATCCAGGTTGCATGTACTACTTTGACAGTGGGCATTTTTCGAGTCTTGTTGGATCTATGCTCAGAGTAAATTTCAGATGAAAGAAAAATTATTCTCAACATTTTTACTAGATTTTTATGAGAATGGAAAAAAAAAGTAAGAATAACTTTTAACGCAGAACAACGAGTGTCTGGAAAAATTGTATCTCCAAAAATTTGGATTTTCTTGCCACGATATTGAGCTCATTTTGAAAGAAGGAAAATTCAATAGGACTTTGACACTGCTGGATCTAAGCTGTAACAATGTTGGTGATCTAGGAGCCGAATTACTCGCTGAATGGCTGACTGAGAGGCTACCACTAACGGATCTTATGATCGGTCATAATAACGTAACAAATTACGGAGCGAGGTGAGCACAAAAAATATAATGAGAAATGGGACTCGTATAATTTTTCTATTGCATCAGTTCACTGAGTCGTGGATTACCGTTTTCGAGAATAAAAAATCTCGATGTATCGTATAATCGTATCGACGACTGCGGATTAACGGAGATTCTCGACACCATAAAAAAGAGCCCGTGCATAAGGCAGTTGAGATTATTCGGGAATTCCATTGGCCACAAAACCTCGGAGGTTCGTTGATTACCCTATCTTATCACACGGTAGACTCTGAAATTGTTGAAAATTGTGATTTCAGATAATCAACCGAATGTTATTGTCGGGAGTCTTGGTCCAAGATTATTTGGACGTAAGACCGTACAAAGTCGATCGCGAGTTGTATTGCGCTCGATACTTATCGGACAATTGTAAAAAATAATAACGATGCGTTAGTGTCATCGTCAAGCGATTTATTTTATTCGTTATACATTTTTTTTTTTTCGTTAAAATCTCTTATAAATATTTTAAACTCTTGAATAAATTGCAATATATCAATAAACCATGAATTATTATGAGCCAACACTTACAGACTTACGAATTTCGAAATTCTACTTCGATGAAAGCGACGATGATGATGATGTAACTGTCGTAACGCTCGTTCGTCTTGTTTGAAGTCGCGTAACGTTATCACAGTTCGTTGTAAAGTCAATAGCACTGCTGTACTCGAGAATCTTATCCAACAATTGTTGCAGCTTGTCTATGCTGGTTTTATGAATTTTTGTGTTTGTCCGCCTGTAACGAACGGCCGTTATCATTTTGTCGAGAATATAATGAAGCCACAGGATATTGGTAAAGGGTTCGAAGCTTTGCCAATTGTTTCTGAAACAAAATCGAATCGATTCGGTTAAGTGTTTTTTCCGATAATTGAGGATCCCAAAGATTATCGTTGTCATGAACATTCGCTTACTCCAATTTGTTTCTCATGAGCCTGTATATGTCAAACTGGTATTCGCCCTGAGCCACAAACAAATCATCGTCCATCGAAAGATCGTTGAAAATGCTGCAGCCTTGATAGGACATTCGAGAAAGCGTGAAATCAATCACCGAGACTTTGACGCCTTTGCTCGCTACGGTTATTGGCTTGTCGTTGAGTTTATAGTCAATCTGTGACTCGTCAGTTCGCGATATCAGTAAATTTCCCCAGTGGAGATCGCGGTGCTCGAACTCCAGGGACTCTTCGGCAACAGCCAGAGCCAAAGCAGTCTGAATTAACATTTTTTTAGGTGAAAAATTATATTTTACTTTTTTTTCATTTAATTCAGCGACTCTCACCTGAATAAAAAGTGCGTGCGCCTCGGCAGCATTTTGAAAAATGAACGCTTCGAGATCTTCACCACCGTGGCCTAATTCCAGAACAATATAGAGTTGATTTTCGTCGAAAATCGATGGGCAATCATTTTCCGAACGTTTTTCCTCGTCGAATGTCCTCCACAGATCGATAAGTTTCTTCGGATATTTTCCCTTAACGCATTTTATGTTTTTCACTTCAATGAAACTGCTCGTTTTTGATTTATCGTTGTATCGCAAGTTGTGAAGTTCTCTGAAAATAATTTAAACTCTGTGTTGAATATCGTTGAATTTTTCATTAGCAGTTAACTTAATTGTTTTTCTTTATTCACTTGGCAATCACGATCTCCGAAAGAATCTCATCAAATTTCTTCTGTCGCTCGCTGTTTATCTTTAAGTCGCCCTCGATAGGTATAATTTTGATCACGTTTCTCTCTGCACCATTCTCGTACAAAAATACCTCACCATAAACTCCCTCACCGATTTTACGACATTTCTCGAGGTATCTGTCGTGTTAAAATAAAAACGTTATTTTCCAACAACAACGTTACAACCTCATTTTATCAGATTTAAAATTACTCACGTTTCCGGATAGGTCTCTTCGAAAGGTGAACTTGACTTTTGTCCACACTGTGACAGAACGACGTTTCTTGATTTTAAGTTGCTTAGACTCTCTGGGATCACTTCTAGAGTCTTCCGCACATCTGCAATATTCACGACATAGTTTATTAATTTCATTGGCTGTGCTTAGACTCAATATTGAGCAACGCTGAGATGCGCCGAGTAAAAATTCTGTGCAAAAAAATAAATAAATGTGTTGCTCAACGTTGCTCAACGTTGAGTTAGTATAAACAGTCATTTATTATTTTTAATTATTTACTTCGACTCTTGGAGGTTCTGGATGATTGAGAGGACGTTTTAAAAACCGAATAACAATTTGTTTTAAAGTTTTTCCAGTAAGTATTGCATTTTAAATATTCAAGTAAATTCAATAAAACCATTTAATAATAATTTTGATTAAATACAGTTATTTTAATTATTATTTGTTAATAATAAACAATTTTTACAAACTGTGATCAATTATATTTTTTCATTTTTAATGCTTTTTTCCCATATTTTTCTTTTTTCTTGTAAGAACACGTAAAAAAGTTGAAATCTTAAAAAATTAATAATTTTTTAAATGCTCGGTAAATTGTATTAAAATTTTTCAGAAAAATATTTTAAAATATGTAGAATATTATTTTTAATTATTCTGCTTACCTGTTAGCGTGCGTCTTTCTTCCAACGTCTGCTTATTCTCGCTCGATCTGATGCCGTAGGCTTCGAGGAACGGAGTATCTTGAACATTGTCAAATTTCTTGCTGTCCGGTACGACGCGGATTGATATGCGACGGATAAATCTTCCAGGGCTCGGGATACCGAGGAATCGGCTCGGGTCCGATTGACTGGAATTTAGTGCCCATACTGTGCTGTGTCGTAATCCGGTAAGAGATTGTGATTTCTTATCGACTTTGTTTTTCTGAAGGCAACTTTGTACAAGTCCTGTGAAACATCAAAGGCTTTATTAACCAAAATATTTTCGAGATTTGTAGAAGAAAATTTGTTTCAGGCGTTTGGCTTACCCATTTACTAATTCAGTTCCACATAATATATTTTTGAAACCGAATTATATCGACAATTTTTGTTTATCCATTTTTTTATTTCTCCCCCTTTGTTTTTAATTTAATGAATCGGGCTTGCGAAAAATTGATGGTAAAAGTATAAACGGAATTTAGATGAAGATTATAAAAAGAAAACGAGTAAGATATCGTGAATAAGTAATTCGTATAGGTAGAAAATTAATCCAAAAAACCGGTATTGGGGTTAAGTTTTTGTCACGAAAAATTTTGTTTGGTTGTATATATCTTTTGAATTCGTTCTATTGTCTTCGGAGCAATGCCTACTCGAGTTTTTTTTTCAAACACGAAATCCTCGAAACAATAAATACTCGTTTGCTCAATTAGGAGGTTCTGGATGGTTGAGAAGACACCTCGTTTAAAGAAAACGAATAATAATTTGTTTAAAAAAACTTTGCAGTAGATATTGAATTTTAAATATTCAAGTACATGTGATAAAATTGCTTAATCATAACTTAGATGAAATAAAGTGATTTTAATGATCATTTTATTAAAAATAAAATATTTTTTATAAACTGCAGTCAATTATTTATTTTGTTTTGATAAAGTAATTTCTTATTTATACGTAAAAAACTAGTTCAATCCGTTCATTTTTAATGTGTTTTTTTCCATATATTTCTCTTTTCTCGTAAGAACACGTAGAAAAATCGCAATCTTTAAAAATCCATAACTTTTTAAACGTGGTGACATGTATTGAAATTTTACAGAAAATTTTCTAAAAATATGTATAATACAATATTAATTTTTCAAATGATATGACTTCATTTTATAAAACCTTCCAGAACCTCCTTAATGTGAATAAGAATCTTTTTCATTGAGTTGTCTTTGAGGCGCTGATAAGGCCATGATCGAGAGTCGTATATTCTCGAAAAAAAAAAACGTTAAAAAAACCATTTACCTTGTTGTTGCATATCCATAAGACTGCGTACACTTTCCCTCCATTTTCTGCCTTTACCAACAGCCAGAGAATCAACGTCCATCTGGCTGTGGACTTGATTGAGGATGGACAATGATCGAGCCCATGATTTTCCAGGCTTTAAGAATACGACTTTGTTCTCTCTCGCTGATTCATTGAAAAGATTTGCCCCGTTCAAGGAAGAGGCGCTCACCGATATCGTGGAGGTTTGAGAGCTTGGGACTGGAGTAGAAACTTGTGAAGATTGAAGACTCAACTTTGATCCTTTATCAAGGCTGGCATTAATTATGGGTTCGACGATATCGAGAACCGGCGATTTATCGTCGCGGAGTTTTGCAGATTCATCTGGAACTTCTTCGGCTATGTCGTCAATTTTATCGTTGCTCCTTGAGGTTTTTTCCTTAGTTTTTATAATACTGATCGTTTCCTCAACAAAATTACTCTCCTTTATGGCGCTGAGATCATATCCCCACTTACGATATCTGTTGCGTCTTTTGGTGATTCTAAACGGATCGTTCAATCGCGTCAACAGTACGACTGGCCGTACTGAGCAGAGACGATCGTGCAAATTCTGCGATATTTCCATCTTGGATGTCTCAGTGCTTTCAGTCTGCAATTCCGATTTTTCGGCGATTTTCGAGTCTTCCAGCGATCTTTCGGGCGTTTCTAACAGTTGCGCACTCTCCGAGTATACGTTACTCGTAATCGTTGAGTTTTGTATCGATAATTCTGAATCTCTTGAATCATGTACCGATTTTTCCGTGATTTCGCTGACCATTTCTCCCTGCGAATCTTCGGTTTCGCTTCGATACTCGTGTGGCCGAGATTCCTCGAGATCGGTCGATTGATCGGCTGGGAAGTTCATCGAATTATGAGCGTCCGAACTCACGTGAGAAACCTCTTCGAGTGTCTCGATCAAACGTCTACGTTCATTTGCCATTGTTTTTAATTTTTCAATGAGAGAAAAATCCAAACGAGTCAATTTTACAACCGGCTGCAAAAGACGATCCGATTTACTTTTGATTTTGGCCTTTTCAAGATTTTTGTCCGTATCGTTGACTTTTGAACTCGCTTCGGCGTAAGAATTAATGGATTCAGTTAATTTTACAACTGGCTGCAAAAGACGATCCGACTTATCTTTGATCTTGGTCTTTTCAAGGTTTTTACCCTCATCATCGACTACGGAGCTCGCTTCAGCGTAAGAATTAACGTATTCAATTAGACCGTTGGAGATTTCGTTAGCCTTAGCGAATTCGGTGATACCTTCGCTGGAGCTGCTCTCGTGAGAGCTCAGTTGTTCGATGAAATTGGATATTTCCGTCGAACTAGAAACGGTGCTCCATTCCTCATCGGTATTGGGCGATTTGTTGCTCATGTTTTCTTCCTCGTCGGCTTGTTCCTGGGTACAACCCATGAACGGATCTTTCTCCGACCTCATATTAACGTTAGGGTCCACGTTCGACGTGGACATTGTTTGAGTGGCCGACAGCTCAATCGTCTCGTGATTATCGGAGATAAGTTTCGTTGGCTCAATTTCGTTATCATCAGTGTAGATTAGGTGCAGGTCAGATTCAGCGTCCGAGGATTCTCGGTTAGATCCTTGTTGATGGTCCGGTTTTTCGGTGATTGAATTTTTCGGCACTGGAGAGGCAGATTTTTCCTCGATAATTTCCGTGTCGTCGAACATCAAGCTCGACGGATCGGGGTCAGGCGAAACGCTCAGGATATCCGGTGCGCGTTTCATCGACTGATCGACGTTTTGCTCGCTCGTAGAATTCTTGAGTGCACTGGAATCAGGAACTCCAGAGGATTCTAGTCGTGGGTCCTCCGCGTCTGGGCCACTATTTTTAATCTTCTCTGCATCTTCGAACGTCTCATGACTCTCGCTCCTGATCGGCGACAACCGAATCAACGATTTTCGCTTTGTATCTCGAGTGCCGATCGGCGTACTGCTCGAAAAACTCTGCATGAAAATACGTTTATTCGGTATCATTAATCTCGACAACGTTAAAATAGGATTTTTGAAACTTCTTAATGTGACTTTCTTCTCGTCGATCCTCGGAGTCTCGACAACAATCGAAGGATTAACAAAGTCGGTGGGATCCGCGGTTTTCTCCAAGGGAATTGATTTCGCAAATTTGCACGGTTCATCATCGCCCTTCGACTCGAGATGTTTTTCCCCTTCTTCACTGTTTTGATTTATCGAAGAAGGGCTATCGTCAATCGGGGTGCTCAGACGTTTTAAATTGACACGGCATTTCTTGACGAGTTGAGGATTTTCAGGACTCTTACGTTTTTTGCCCTTAGGATGATCTGTTCTTATCGTCGATACTTTCTTATCAAAATTTTCAGGACGTCTTTTCGTTGACAATATTTTTTTCCGCAAGCCTTTCTTCTTCCCTTCATCTTTTTTCTTCGAGACTATGTTGGGCTCCGAATTTTCATCGTTGAAGCTCAATCCTGATGCGAGCGATGGATATTTACTATTTGTAATTGTTATCGTTTCAATGTCATCCTTATTTTGTGGATTGAGCCTCGCTCTCTTATTGCCCCTTTTTTGAGGTTTTTTTGATATTGGTACTGGCTCGGGACTCATGTGAAACGGCCCCATATGATAGAACAGATCGTCAGGATTTGAGAGTGGGTCTTTTTTGGGCGAATCGTTGCTGCTGCTGCTGCTGTCTGAGTACAAAGAAGCTGTTTCCTGGTCAATAGGAATTGGATGTGGTCTGAAGGGACAATTCATTAAATATTATTACAAAAATTAATTAATTAGCAATAATTGAGATCATGTTATCAAATAACAACACGCATACATTATGTCCTTGGCCAAACGATCGAACGTTGTCTCAAATGGGTCATACTCCAGGCTCACATTATTTCTGTTGAAAAATTTGAACTCTGGAGGCTGTTGCTCAATATCTGGCGGTATATCCTCGCGTACAATTGTGGTTGCAATATTTGCCGGCCGCTGTAAAACACCCTTTTTCCTCTCGTACGTTCTTATCGGTTTACCAAACATCTTTTAAGCCAAATTTTGATGTTTTAAACCTAGGAATATTCATACAGGTCATTTTTAATAAATGTTTAGTAAAATAAACGATTTTTCACTACTTAAACATAAAGGAACAGCAGACTTTCTCTTGTATTTTTCTTTTGCAATTTATATTGGAATTTTCAAAAGAGCTTATTTTTATTTATTTAAAAAAAATAAAACTGTTCAACAAAATTTTAATTGAATAATAGTAGAGATTTCATCGTTTCATCAAGATTTTCATAATTTCATCAAAAAGCTAATGGCACATATGGATATGAGTAAAAGAGGGATAAAATGATACACAAAACACAATTTGTAGGTTACGGCTACTACACAAACTTAAAAAATTGAATTAAACAACTTTGTACCTTTCAATGAAGAAAGTTATCCTCAATTTTCCGATATTTTTTGAACAAAAGTATTGTTTAAGCAATAAAAAAAAAGTATTCACCGATATTATTATTTTTCAATGACTTTCTAATGAAAGATCGTCGTAAATCGGCGGGTAAACTACGCAAAACAAATACAACTCAAAAACAGTTCATTTTCATTGGTCAAAATGGCGCTGGCACCAACCAATAGTATTCAAGAACGTTCGTGCAGCGCCAAATTCAAATTTTTATGACGTGTAAAACTTGACAGTAAAGTCGTTTTTTAGGATTATTTAAATTTAGTAATCAATAAGCATAGCTTTTAAACAGAGTTTATAATGAGGCAAATGCGCATAAATGGAATCGTATACTTTTAAAGAGTACCCCTTGGCGCTCTGTCACGTGACTTTTTCCATGCAAATGCGACATGACCCGAATGTGCATAATCAGCTGATCAGTTTCGGTTCCGCGTATATTTCGTAGACGTTGAACATAATGTCTGACGATAAAAAAATCAAGAATGTCACTGTGGATCCGGAATTAAACGAGTTGCTGGACAGTGAGTTGATTCGTAATTCTAATTGACTCGAATATCTGAAATATATATCGTTTGAATAACTAAACTCACGTCAACCTAACCTCAAAATTTTTCGACTATGAAACCCCATTGTTTACCGTCAACTGATTTGCATTACGGATCGCAAGTCATTCGAGCTTATTTGAATTGCGCTCGAACCATCATGAACATGATTATTTTTTGTTTTTTTCTACTTCAAGTCTGATGAGAATACACCCAGTGAAAATTTCTTACGTAACACTCGTGCCAAAGTGTACAAACTCGACACGATTACAGGCTTAATTTTTGTCTCTCTACAGCATCTTTGTGTTCCAGGCGCTTTGGAAGATTTTGACAAACCCCTAAAAGCCGGTGCCCCAAAAAAAGAAGAAAATAAAGAAGATCAGGGCTCGTCGACTGTGTCGGAGGCTAGCAAAGATGAACCTGTTGAGGAACTCGCTGAAGAGACATGGTCTCAGGATTTCATCAAACAAGCGGCCGACCAGTTTGAAAAGAATTTACAAAATCTCATGCAAAATGGTATGGGCAATTTTTCATTTTTCTTTAGCCATCAATTTCATTATTTATTTTAGATACTAAACAATACATTTTTCATTCAAAATAATTGAATTAATTAATTGAACTTAAATATATTCAAAAGTAAATGAAATTTAAATGAATGCTTTTTTTTGTTATTTAGTTATATTTTCGTTAGTTATTAATTTAGAAATTAATTAATTTCAATTATTTAATTTAGATGCTGAGCCATACATTTTGTTACTGAAAATAATTGAATTAATTGAATTAATTAAACTTGAATATACTTAAAAGCAAATGAATGCTTTTATTCATTAATTAATAAAATTTTTTTACGATTCAAAAGGACTTATTTACTAAATTTATTATCTATTACCACATAGGTCGATGAAATAATGAAATATTATTAGATATTTATATAATGAATTAAACAATACATGCACATATTTTTGTTAATTATTAATTTAGAAATTAATTTCAAAAATTGTAGATGGACTCGTAATTTATTTGAATTTTTTGCCACATTTGACATTGTCTTTGAAACTGAAAATTAGTATCACTTTCGGTTTTTGTATTGATAAAAAAGAAATAATTAGTAACCATGCACAACTCGAAATAATTCACGAAATTTCATTTGAAGAAATTGCTCTTGCTGCCGCTTTTTACGAGATTTTCTAATTAGGGGGGGACAGTGACCTAGGGAGTTCGTTGCAAAAAATGGCACAGAGCGTCGCATCGGCGATAGGAACGAATCCAGCATCAGGGGAGGATGGCGATGGTCCAGATTTCCAAGCTGCTATTGCCCAGGCCCTGAAAGATCTGTCTACTACGTCAGAAAACCTGCAGGTAGTCAGAAAAAGAATTTTTTTTCTGTATTAATAAGTACAAACGAATATTCATATATTCTTTGCATTTTGCATTTCCTTTTAGAATGCAGGTCCCGGCATGACGGAGGCAGATCTTGCGTCGATATTTGGTCAAACGTCTTTCGAAGATTGTCCAAATGAAATATCTCCCTTTATGCAGGGAATAATGCAATGTCTACTGTGCAAAGATGTTTTATATCCGTCGTTGAAAGAAATCGTGGATAAATATCCAGGATGGCTGGAGGAAAAAAAGTCGACGTTGTCAACAGCTGATTTCGAAAAATATGAAAAACAGTCTGAGCTCATGAAAAAGGTAAAATTATTCGCAAATTTATCAATGAGTTGTACTTAAGCGAGTTAATGTGTATGGCAATTTGAAAAACATCGTTTCGAAAAAAATGCATTCAAATTTTCAAAAGGCATTTATCATACGAAAGAAAAAAATATTGACTTCGTTGAAAAATTATTTATCGAATTTTTACACAGAAAATAATTTTTGAATATGATTCTTAAATAGTTAACTCATCATTGGAGCC